>APFE030164828.1:0-61011 GCA_000404065.3 Pinus taeda | reverse complement strand
CCTAACCTCAAAATATTAATGTTATTAATTTTTTTAAATTTTGCAAGAAAAATAAAAATTTCATTGTAAAAAATTATTGCAAAGAAAAACAAACAACACATGTTTGGAAAATCCTTAAAAAAAAAACATATTAGGATGAAAAACTAGAAGAGGAATAAGACAATTTGAAAAATGGTTAAATAACCAACATTTAAAAAAAATGTGCATACTTAGGACATAAGAAAATTTAAAGTGTCAAAAAAATGCCTTGTAAAAAAATGTTGATGTTTTTCAAAATCAACCTAAAAATCACCAACATTTAAAAAAATTACCCACACTTTATAGATTAGAAAATTTAAAGTGTACAAAATAAGCCCTCTAAACAAAAAGGGTTAATGCTTCATCAACACTTTTCAAAATCAGCATGAAAATCACTAACATTTAAAAAAAGAATGCTCATACTTGATACACAAGAAAATTTAAAGTGTCAAAAATATGCTCCAAAAAAAAGGTGTATTCTGAATCAGCTCATTTCAAAATCGGATGATGTTTTTGCCACCTCAAAAAAAGGAGTAATCAATAAAGTTCTCGTTTGATCGGTAACTATGTTAAATTTTTTAAATTAGTTCCAACCTCAATAATCAAATCTATAAGCCTCCTAATGAATTCAGACTCTATGTTTTCATTGGAGTTCCCCTCTTCTTAATAGCATGATGCTTAAATTGCGTACCCTTGGCCTTTATTTATAGTCAATCAAAATGATATGATAGGGTTTAGAATCAGAATAATTTGTTTGTGTACTTATTTGCAAAAAAATAAAATTCAAATAATATGAGCTCAAGAACAATCGTTAGCATAGTTATTGCAACAATTGTGTCAGTTCTTGGTATTATAGGAATAGTCATTTATGCTTTGAAGAAAAAGAAAAAATCTTATTAGAATATTGAAATGCAACAATTGTGTCAGTTCTTGGTATTATAGGAATAGTCATTTATGCTTTGAAGAAAAAGAAAAAATCTGATTAGAATATTGAAATGCACAAACCATTCAATATGATATAATCAATAATTTACATCATCATAATTGTAAAAAAAATTGAGTTCCATCATTCAAATAATTTTTGATAAAGTCCATATGGGAAGTACCATAACATCATGGGGAACAAGTGGACAGGAAGGTGATGGTGCTCCTAAACTAATAGGTGCAAGATGGTTTTCCTTCGTTGAAATCAAGAAGGTGACAAATAATTTTTTTGAGACTAATGAAATTAGGACAGGAGGATATGGCAAGGTATACATTTAAAGTTCTGAAGTGATTTCGATTAGTACTAATACCATGATAGGATAAATATGATGTCTATGTAATATGTATAATAAAAAATAAAACTACACACAAACACTGATATAGCAAGATTAAAACCAATACAAATTTTGAACGAAAAACCCTACCCTTTTCACATCAATTTCACATGGAATGGGTTACCAATCGTACATTAGGGTCCTTTAAATAGGACTATGAAAATATGTAGGCCAAAAACCACAATATGTAACACCCTCCTCCCACATCTACCCAAGTAACCGGCCAACCGAGGTAAACATGTGACAAGAGGCTATTATGATTGGATTCAACCTCTTATGTGACCTTAAGGAAGCGGATTCGACGGAAACACAACATACAGACCTTCCACATCAGCTGCAGAACTCCTAGGAACCACCCCAACCACTCAGGTAACTAGCCCCTGGGTCCCACTGAAATTTTTGACCACTTAACCTCTCGACGCTCTCGTGTTATAGGCCTACCAGCATCCAAGAGGCTTTAGACACTCTCATGACAAGGCATGCCATTGTCTAGGGACCATTTTACTCAGTGTTGTGCCAGTACCCGAGACTTGAGCCACTTTTTCAGGCCCAGAGCCCAGGTCACTACCCAGAATTGAATGACACCTTCATAACAATAAGATAACAGGAAAACAATGATGCAAAAGTAAATACTTGAACAAGCCCTTAACCAGACCCCTACTAGCCATGACAGACATTTCGTCAAACATATCACAAATACGTAATCTACAGGTATAAACAACACATTTAAGCATAGGGAACTCATACTTATCTGAGAATCGCTAAGAACCATTGTTCCCTCATATCATTTGCTACATTATCATCTATTAGGTCATAGATACATTGCTCGTGCATTTACAAGTAAAAACATGATGAGATCCATACATAGCCACTTTCATAAAATATCTATATAACCATCATAATAGCAATAGAAATACCAAGGACATCACAGCCATATAAATACTCATAGAAATACAAGGAGAAATAACCTCATATTGATGATGCAAAATCCAAACCCAGGATGGGACTACCACATTCCACCCGACCATAGAATGGCTGAGCCAAATCTCTCTTTAGCCATTCACCCTTATGCCATATTTCAAGCATGAATGTGGGACTCAAACCAAAAGAACCATCCAGGGCATCGTCAGGCTAAATCACCTCACCGTCATCAATAGAAACCAGGGTTTACCGTAATCCATCCCAGATCACTAGGCCAACACAATAAACATGTAATAATAGGATTTACCATGATATTCACAAAATCACTAAGCAAAACAAGCATGGATGCCACCAGATTTCTCCACCTACCGTGAGGAATTTTCCTGTATCTTAGTCTCTTAGGATTTATTGCAATCCACACCAGATCACTAGGCCCTAAACTAAGACCCACTCTCCAGGATTTACTCCATATACCAACCTAGGATTACTAGGCCCAATGGAGAACAATTCATCTATTGGATGTACCGTATATCATGTCATTCACCGGGAAGGATTCCTAGGCACACAATCCTGGCTTTACCGCAACCCACAGTCTGGCTCAGGGGTTACTAGGCCAATGGATTTACCGTGATCCACAGTCTGGTTCAGGGACCACTAGGCCATATGTTTTATCATTTGAATATCCACCTCACTCAACTTAAAATCCATTCAACAATCCATCTCAACAAAAACATGAGAACCCCATCACACCATGGCTATACGGAAATGGCAAGGCTAGGTTGAAAACATTATCACACATGGAAAAACCCATGCCATAACAACAAAAGAACCACATGCAATATGATGCATGCCAAATCGATACCTCCAAAGAATCATGTTGTAGATGCTTGATTTTGCTCTTCCTTGCTTGATCTTTTGCTTCCTCTTTACCTTTCTTGATCCAATGATGAGAAAAAGATTGCCAACTAATCCTCAGAAGCCTTTTTATCAATGAGGCCTTTATTTTCTTCAATTTCCTCCTCACGTGCAACTTGTTACCTTTCACCTTCCATTTTCTCCTAATTTCCATTATTTTCATAAATAAATGTGCCAAAAATTCCATTTTTCCTTTCCAAATCCTTTTTCATTGCCTTTGCCAATTTCCTTTAGCCATAATAATCAAAATGAATAACCACTAGGATGTTTTGCCCACCATTCAGCTTGGAATAAGTGTCCCATCAACTGTGGCCTTATATATTTTTACATGATTTGTTAACCAGGGTTGTTACAAAACCCTCCCCCTTGGGGGAACACCGTCCTAGGTGTTCAATGACACCTATAACCAGTAAGACTACTAAAAACAAAACATACTACCCATGGAGATTTATAACATAGCTCATTGCAATAATGATCAACTCCTAAAACATGAAAAACATATCGTTTACTGGAGAATTATAACACAACTCATTACAATATTTACAATAATAACCACATATACATATAAACATTTGCTTCACCCAACAAATATTCATACTGTCTATGAAGGTTTATAAATCCAGCTCGATACAGTATTTACTATTATATACACATATACACATAAGTACATTTGATCAACCAGCAAATAAAAGGATACGATGTATGCATCTGCAACAAGGGAATCAAGAGGCTCACACCTCCAACCTCAAAGTAATATCAGGATTCACCTCCTTCCTAGGAAGTCCAGAATCCACTGCAAAGTCAAATTTGCATCCAATATCTAGCACTATCGTACCCTTGGTGAACAGTTACCGACTCATTTGATCCAAACTTAAACATGAACGCCAAAACTTATAGATATAATCATAAACAAAGAGATGCAGCAGAAAAACACTTCATTTCATTAATAGAAAAATATTGAACTATGCCTACAAATAGAATGGAAATAAGATGGCTCGGGCGATGGTAGCCTATCTCTGAGAAGAGATGTGGCGGCTACATGCCTCTGAACTTTGTTACAATGAGGCTCAAGGGCCTATTTATTATTGTAAAACATGATAAAACCATAAACAACCAAAACCCTAACCCCAGGAGATGTAACACCAAGAGTTTGTGGGCCCCAATGGGGTTAGTTGGGCAACCAACTTCTCGAGGTCGTAACTTGGTCATATTATCTCCATTTGGCACGTACGATACCTTGTTGGAAAGGTCTCGTTAAGCACTATAGGTTTCACCATAGGCCCTTTCCAATGGCTATGGGTCTACCTTAGATCCCAAAAACATTGTTTAGGGGGTCAAAACTGCTTTGGAAGTTCAAGACCCGAAAAACTGCTAAAAATAGTAAATGTTGAAATGAACAAGGAGACAGATGAAACTGACTGGGGGAGGTCTAGGTGGAATAGGCAGGTGGCCACCAATATGCACCTGGAACATTCCTCCCCCCTTAGGAAGCAATGGTCCCCATTGCATGCAGAGCCTCCATGAGGTGAGGAAATTTCTATTGAACCTGGTCCCTAGTGAACCACTTTCCGTGGTGAAGGAGTTAGCCTGCTTTAACAAATCGATATAATTGTATCCTCTGTTAGCAAGTGTTCTTCATCTATGTGTCCATGATCTGATCAATTGTGGCATGTTCCATGTAGTCTGGGTTGATCTCTATTGGTGTGAGTTGTTCTGCAATGTCATATGTGTCCAACAATGGTGGAAAGTATGGCCGAAGGCGATCTACATTGAACTCTAGGTGCAGACCAAGGAATAGTGGGATGCTGAGCTCGAAGCTATTTTCACCGACATCCTTGGGGATGGAGTATGGCCCATATCAGAGTGGGCGAAGCTTGCGGTGGGGTCCAACAAGGTGATCATTGTGTAAATGTAGCCAAACATTGTCGACCACCTAGAACTTGTGAGGCACCTGCTTGTACTTAACATTGGCTCTACCCAATATATCATGGACCTGTTGGTGGATGTGTTGAATGTTCTCAATGAATTTGTTATCCCTTTCAGCTTCGGATTAAACATAAGCCGAATCTACCTAAGTGGCTGCAAATGGTATGGCCACATCAATGGGGCATAATGGTTGAAAGCCCAGCCCTAATTGAAAGGGGATGTGGTATGTTGAGTTGTTGAGAGATCTGTTGTAGCTTTGTTGGACATAGGGGAGACTTTCATCCCATGTGCGTGAATGCTTCGAGTTGTACATAATCAAAATGTGTACGATCATCCTGTTGACAACCTCTATTTGGCCATTAGTTTGGGGATGGAAAGTCATGGACATAGTAAGTTTTGTATCCAGCATCGACCAGAGACTTGACCAAAACGCACTTAGGAATCTGCTATCCTGATTTGAGATAATGGACTGTGGGATCCCAAAGTGTAGCCACACTCGCTCAAAGAAGAGCTGAGCAGTGGCCTCTACTGTGATACTCTTCTTGCAAGCCGTCATGACGGCCATCTTAGAGAATCTATTGACGACCACAAAAACGCAATCATTGTCGTGCTTAGTAGAAGGAAGGCCTGATATGTAATCCATGGAGACAGATTCCCAAGGCTGGCTAGGAGTAGGTATAGGAGTATACATGCCTTTTTTCTTGATGGTTGGTTTGGCAATGGTGCAGGCGATGCAGTATGTAATGTACTTCCCAACATCCTGATGAAGTTTCGGCCAATAAAAATACTTTTGCAATACTGCCACTGTTTTTGCTACTCTGAAATATCCAGTGACCTGACTGTAGTACACCTCCAAAATAATCTTGGAACACTCACTTGAAGGGACACAGATGTGTCCCAAGTGGCATAACATTGCATCCTGAAGGTGAAAATTTGAAACTTGCTTCCCTTCTAGGACTGTCTTGTGTATGTTGTTGAATTCTGGATCGCTCTTGTAAAGATATGACCACCCCGACGTCTCATGCCCATAGGAGTCGAGCACAGTGATCAGCGCCATGACCAATGGTCAACTGAGGCAATAAAGAATGTTATTGGTGCTTCCCTTCTTATAATTAATGTTCAAATGGAACTGTTGCAAATAGGTGGACCATTTTTGATGGCGATCATTCTGCAACTTCCCTTGTGTCTGTATGAACTGTAGAGGTCAGTGGTCTATGTGGATGACCATTTCCTTCCCCAAACTGTAATGCTTCCATTGATGGCAGAACTTCACAATGGAATACATTTCTTTTTCGTAAGTGGGGTACTTTCAGATTGTCTCTGAAAGTGTCTCATTTTGGTAAGCCACTGGATGCCCATGCTGAGTAAGAATGACACCAATAGCATATTTGGAGGCATTTATCTCAATCTCAAATGGCTGTTGCAGGTCTGGTAATGTGAGAATTGGTGCAGAACAAAGGTGATTCTTCAACTCAGAGAACGCTTTTTGTTGGGTTTCCGACCAAAAATACTTTGCTTTCGCTCCACCCTTGGTGACTTGACTTAAAGGCCAAGTGATATGAGAGAACCTCAACATGAACCTATGGTAGAAATTAGCAAGACCCAAAAAGATGCAAAGCTCTATTAGAGTGGTTGGGGTTGGCCAATCCTGAATGAATTATATCTTGTATGCGTCCACATGTACACCTTGCTCATCAAAGATGTAACCCAGATATTGAACTTGGGTCAGGCCAAAGGTGCATTTCTCTAAGTTAGCACATAGCTTGTGTTGTCGTAAGGTTTGAAGGACTTGTTGAATGTGGTGGAGGTGCTCTTCCCAACTCTGGTTGAAGATCAAGATGTCATCTAAATACACCACTATGAATGCATTGGTGAAGGGTTACAAGATGTCATCCATCAGTCTCATGAAGGTTGCAGGGGCATTCATCAATCTGAACGACATGAAAAACCATTCGAAAAGGCCCTCCTTGGATTTGAAGGTAGTCTTCCACACATCGGAGGCTTCGATAGGAACTTAGTGATAACCTTACTTTAAGTCAATCTTGCTGAAATATTTGGCCCCTTTGAGTGGGTCCAGAAGGTCATCAATCCACAGGGTTGGGTATATATTTTGGACAGTGATCTTGTTTAGCTCCCGATAGTCAATACAAAGCCTCTAGGTCCCATCCTTCTTCTATATCAATACAATCAGGCTCCCACAAGGTGACAAGCTTGGCCTGATGTGCCCTTTCTACAATAGTTCCTGAATCTGCCTCTTGATCTCAGTGTTCTCCATAACAGAGCGTCGATAGATCGGTCCATTGGATAGCAGCGCGCCTGGGGTCAGATTGATGGAGTGCTTAACCTGACACTGCAAAAGTACCCTTGTGGGTGAGGTGAAAATATCCCTGTACTCATCCACAACCTTGCTCATATGTTGTTGTTGTACAGAGGAGCCCTGCCTGGAAGCCGTGGCCACAACCTTCTTCTTACCTTGGGGGGAAATCATAAGGAAAACAAATCTTGGTCTGGGAAATGATCTTACTGCATCTCTTTGCAGTGATCAAAGAGATGGTAGTAGGCGGGGCTACCTCCAATATCATGTACAACTTATTAGCCAAAGTAATAATCACAGGGGAGGCCTAGACTCATATACAACATGTCGCTTCCACAAGTATGGTTGTCCTAACAATACATCACAAAATTCAAGAGGAGAAACGTCACACAATGCCTCATCTGTGAAGGGCTTGATGTTGTATTGAAGTTGGCACTACTAGCTAACGTGAAGATCTCATCCTTGGTGAACCCACCCGATGGTGTACGACCGTGGATGTGTTGTAGTATTTAGGCCTAGCCGCTTCACAACCTCTCTTGAAGTGCGGTTCTTTTGGCTCCCGCTATTGACAATGAATTGCAACGGAGAACCCTTCACCCACATCTGTGAGTGGAAAAGGCATTCCCCCTCCTATGGATCTTCATGCTCAATCTTCTAGATCTTGGTGGTGGCCACAGTGGCACTAGGCTCCACATCAATTATCTGCTTCCCTTTGTTAGTTCCCTTATCGGGTTTTGATTCAGAGTCAGAACCTATGTCTGATTTGGAAGCCTTCAGCTCAACCACTAGTGACTATTTGGCCCAACACTCACTTGTATTGTGAGTGGAGCTATTATGAACTCACATCATTTCCCTGTGTCCTTCTTCATCTTCATCGTGTTATTATTTTCTTGCGGCTTCAACAAGCTATCCTGGGTAGCCTCGCCTTGGCTTGGTCCTTTTTTCTATGGTTTGGGGCGCCTTTTCCTTGCTTTGGATTTGTAGATCCAAAGTACCACTTCTTTTGTTTAAACTTCTGCTCAATCTTTACAGTGTATCGATACGCTGTGCTGAGCGAGGAAATTTCCAGGAACTCCATCACATCCTGGATGTACTTGTGTAGACAATCGTTGTACTTGAGAACCAAATGCCACTCATTATCCTTGATACCCAGCTTCGTGCGAAGGGTATGGACAATATTTGTGAACTCTGGCACATCTTGGTCCCTTCCCTACCATAGCGTGGTCCACTTTATGTACTTGTCTTTATAGCTCCCGGCAGGGTAATATTGTTCCTTGATGATGTCTCGGAAAGAATTCCAAGTGGGTCCTTGACGTGTGGGGAAGCTTTGAGAAGTGAAAAAGTAATCTTTTCCTGACTGGAAAAGTCATGAACTGAAAAATATCCTTCCAATAGTTTTAACCATTTATCTACGGCGTCTGTATCTATCAAGCCTTTGAATATGGGAATATCGAAGTTAACATCTACTTTAAAAGGAGTGGCACCTCCTTAGTGGTTATTGGATGAAGATGCATCGCCTGTGGGTAGCCATCAAAGGATCTGGGCAAAGTTATCCATCATTGCATCCCTCTATCACTCGAGGGCTTCCTCGAGCAACATTTTGAAAGGATCTCCTACCCCCTCATATTTCTTTTCTTCCGTCATGGGAGGTCGTCGACTTTTGTGAGGCTGATCTTGCAATGGTTCAGCCAAATCAAGCCCTAACTCCTTATACCCTGACCTCGTTGGGGACATGCAAAGAAAAACAGAGAAAGAGAAAACCGCTCTGAGACCACTGATCCAAACTTAAACAAGAATGAAACAACTTACAAATAATCATAAACATAGAGATGCAGCAGAAAAACACTTCATTTCATTAATAGAAAAATATTGAACTATGCTTACAAACATAATGGAAATAAGATAGCTCAGATGATGGAATCTTATCTCTAAGAAAAGATGTGGCGGCTACATGCCTCTGAACTGGGTTACAATGAGGCTCAAGGGCCTATTTATTATTGGAAAACATGATAAAACCCTAAACAACTTAAACCCTAACCCCAGGAGATGTAACACCAAGATCTTGTGGGCCCCGTTGCGGTTAGTTGGGTAGCCAACTTACCAGGGTCATAACTTGGTCATATTATCTCCATTTGGCGTGCACGATACCTTGTTGGAAAGGCCTCCCCGAGTACTACATGTTTCACCACAGGCCCTTACCTATAACTATGGTCTTGTCGTGGACCCCAAAAAAATGTCGTTTAGGGGGGTCAAAACTACTCCGAAAGTTTAGGACCCGAAAAAACTGCTAAAAATAGTAAATGCTGAAATGAACAAGGAAATAGGTGAAATTGACTGGGCGGTCTAGGTGGAATAGGTAGGTGGCCACCAATATCCACCTGGATCATCATTGTTCCAAAGCACACTCCCAATGTGCATCTGATTCGATCTAGCAATGCTAATGACAAAAAAAAATCATCCCCGATCTTCTCTTCTCTGCTACATAATCCCTCGGGAAATCTAGTCACCCCCTTCCTTACAGTCACTCATCTTCCAAGTTCTGTTGTCACCCCGATCCTGGGCAATCCATCCCTTGGCAAGTCTTCCTCACATTAGAAGATATAAAAGCAAAGGCATATCCTTGCCTTCAAACCAACATATCGGTCATAGCATGCTCATAGAAATCAATGGACATTATTAGGTACCAGTGTCCCACAATGGCCTTTCTCCTGAAGTTCTTTACCAGCATACTACTGCTTGTTCCAATTTCTTTCACTGCTTGCTACTGATTCTTGTAGTCGGATTCAACCACCCGACCCGAGCATTTCATGCTTTCCTTTACCAAGCACATAATTTCCATTAGATTCAAAATAAATTGAAATAACTTCAAATCATACCTCATTGATAGTTCATCAGTAAGGTACACTTGCAATCCTGTTTACTTCCTGTCACAACAAGTCAAACTAGAATATTTGGCCAAATCATCATGTACATCAGGTTAGCTCAAAACACAACCATCATAGATCAAAATCATAAATCACATGTAATCATCATAAAACAAAATCATAGATCACATATAAACATCATAGACCAAAATCATAAATCACATGTATAATAAAAATGAAATAAAATATTGATACCTATCCTTCATCGATCCTTACTTTTGCCTTTGTTCTTTATGTAAACACACCAGATCAATTTCCACACCCAGTAAACACCCAGTGCCTCTTCCTTCCTACAATCACGTACACATACACAATGTACATCACAACACATACATCCACACACAACGTGCGACACCACACAATACATGTACCTACACCTGACATAGCACACATACACCTACACCCAGTGTACAATAGAACACAATACATATGCCTACACCGGATATACATCACAACACATATGCCTACACCTGGTGTACAACACAATACATATACGGAAATAGATTACAACACAATGAATACACGTCATGATACCACGACTACACCATGCACATACATAATACCATGTGTACACAACAAAACAAGTACGATATGCACATAATACTGCATGTACACCAGTACTGCATGTATAACATGTACACAGTACCACCTATACATAGCACCACCTACATAACATGTACACAACATCACATGTACACGACACCACCTGTACAATGTGTACACAATGCCACATATACATTGTACTACCTGTAAAATGTGTACACAGAGCTAGACGTACACAACACCACATGCATGACATGTACATGATGCTACATGTACATAGTACCATATGCACGACATGTACGCAACACCAGCTGCACACAACACGATATGTACAACATGTACATAGCACCACATGCTCACATCACCACTTGTACAATCATGCACACAACACCATATGTACATATCACCACATGTACAACATGCATGCAACACCACATGTACATAACACTGCATATCCAACATGTACATAGCATCATCTGTACACAACACTACATATCCAACATGCGCACAATACCATATGCACACAACGTCACATATCATGTACATATAACCATCTATGCCCAACAATGCATATGAAATATTCACACAACGCTATCTATACCACCCTGTAGATAACATTACATAACACCATGTACACACATTATATATACACAACACGACATGCGCACAACATCACAGATGGAACATGTACAATGTATACAACATATGCACAATAGTAGTCCCACACATCCAAAACCACACTGTCTCTACCAAGCAACCTTGCTTCCAGTGTCTCTTCGCCATCCATGCTTATCCTAGCATGCCACACATCATGTTGTTTTCATTTTGTTGATGTATCTCTCAGCATTAGCCTGTCCATAACATAGACATAATATAGTCACATAATATCAAGTCATAACCACATGATACTGACCTCATATATTCGTCATGACTACTCTTCAACTTGATTCCTCATAAACTAGGAACCTCGTCATGCCATTCACTTGCATAAGAAATCATTCCTCTACGAGAATGATCCCTGAAAATCATGTCAGAAAGTGACACATATACATGGATGCATACATACATATACATAAATATTATCATAAAACAATCATGATCCTGTCATATAATGACATACATACACATATACATGTATACATATATAAACATTAGCATAATCATGATCATAACATAATTACTAGATAGCATAAGGTCAAGGTTAAGAGAACTCCCTTTATCTATGCACACCATGCACAGCATTAGGAAAAATCATTCCCAACATAGCCAAGGAATTTGATGCCTCAAATCCATTTACTTCACCTTTCATGTTACCTTTCTCATGAAATTCCTGCCATTGTCCATTTACCCCAATGGACCCAACCAATCCAATTGGTTGTCAAAATCTTCCCTTCAATTACCCTTATACATGCACCAGGCTTCATTTAGGCCTTACATCACCTATCGGGTACCATACAACTCTCCCCAAGCTCCATTAGATTCCTCCTCCCCCAACCAATTCCCAAGACTCTCAAAACAATAAAGGCAAGACTAAGAAGCAAACAAGAAGAAAACCATGGAAAACCAAAAACAATACGAAACCACAAACAAATTGGCATGGCCATGCATAAGACGCAAACAAAACCACAATCAAGCACAACAAATCACCAAAAGAACAAAAGAACAAGACTGACAACAGACGCCATGACTCAATCCCCATGGTTCCCAGTGCTCCCACAGAAAATATCAACCCAAGCCTTCTTCAAGATTTCATGGCAGTCTCTTTTGCCATGTAACTCCTGCATCATACTACCATAAACACGTAACTGCCAGTGCATAAATAAGCATTACAATACACCAATTACCTTATCTTGTTATGTCAAGCACGCTGCCTTGTAACCAAAAAAATCCACACCATTTCTCAAGGGACTCCAATTCCCTTGACAGGTCCACCTGTAACTAGAGACTAGCAAATATACTTGTCAAGTACATGTTCATGAATCTAGCACATATCCACATAATGTTAGACAAGATTAAGGTTAAGAAGACTTCTTGTATGCTAATCACTCATTCGTTTGGAATTAGGGTTTCCAAACATAGCCAAAATAATTCTTCCCCAATTCCTTTCTTTGACCTTTTCCTTGTTTCAATTGAGTGTTACTATGCATTGTCACATCACTCAACTATTAGTTATATAAACACATCAACTATTACCTTGTCATGCTAATACAAACCATATTTTCTTCACTATTTACACATGTCAAACACATGTTCCAAATAATAATACAATCATATCTATCAATTTTAAATCAACCTTTACCAAGACTACCAATCATGTCATAATTCATAGTCAACTAATAGTCATTAGACATAGTGTTACAACTATCACCTACTACACTCAAGTACATATCAATTGTCTCAACACATATGTGTTAGTACAATCATCTTAAAACAAGATAATTTGAACACATACACATATCATGCGATTAATCAAACTTTCAACAACAGATAGATGACATAATAGGAACCAAATATCAAACACCAAATACATAACATAATCAAACATTCAAGCACAAAGTAGATGGCATAAGGAACCTCATACCTTAATGTATCTCAGGGGAGGCTATCTTGTCTGCACAATCAATCTAGTTAGCACGATATAACTTCACAACACATCAACTCAAACACAAATAAGATAATGATATCCATAACAATCACTAACTAACATGTTCACATCATAAACTCATAAACAATTTTCATTCATGCATAACAATCACATATGCAAATTCAGTATAGATTAGTGCAACACAATAGCACAAATATGTTGATTCATACCTGAATGTCATAACTCTAACCATCTGCATAGGCCAATCCAATTTATCATGATACATATAACATCAAGATATTAATGTAATAACCCTAATCATCAAGTTATCTAACATAAAACAACAATAGTGATGCATACAACCACATGTAACTATCATGCATGACTATCCAACACATGTGCATATGACTACACTAACCAACTAGCATCTATCATGCATGTAACCATAACAACAATAAAATGAAAGGAATACATATAATCCTAATGCATATAACAATACTTAACCTACATACCTGCATGCCCAACATACAAACATGTATGGCGACATGCTCTTGCCTCGAGGTCCAATGCTGCAACCTCACTTTAATGATCTGCATCTCCTGCTCTATCTAGACCAACACATTAGCATCATAACATACTAATAACATCATGATGACCTAATTTCATACAATGACATCATGCAAAATAACCTTTACCATGGAAATGCATGCATAACATCATATAGACACCCACATACATGACAAATGCATATACAACCATACACTCATGACAACACATCCCATAACAACACCATCAACCTTCACATGGTGACATCACTACAACCATGATCAACACCATCAACCTTCACATGGCGAAATCACTACAACCATGATCAACACCATGAAAATGCAACAAGAACCTGGACTACAAGCATAAGAAACACATATGAAACTGACATGAATGCATGACCAACACATCGCCCATCCAGTCTGAGGGGTGAACCATGTCGTTATACCACTCAATACCATGCTCCTCCACATCTACCCAAGTAACCGGCCAACTGAGGTAAACATGTGATGAGAGGCTACTATGATTGGATTCAACCTCCCATGTGACCTTAAGGAAGTGGAATCAACAGAAACAAAACATACAAACCTTCCACATCACCTACAAGACTCCTAAGAACCACCCCAACCACTCAGGTAATTAGCCTCTGGGTCCCATTGAAGTTTTTGACCACTTAACTTCTGGGCGCTCTCATGCTGTAGGCCTGCCAGCATCGAGGAGGCTCTGGACTCTCTCATTAAAAGGCATGCCAGTGTCTAGGGACTATTTTTCTTAGTACTGTGCTAGCATCCTAGGGATTTGAGCCACCTTTTCAGGCCCATAGCCCAAGTCATTACCCAAAATTGAATGACACCTTCAGAACAGCAAGATAACAGGGAAACAATGATGCAAAAGTAAATACTTGAACAAGCCCTTAACCGGATCCCTACTAGCCATGATAGGCATTTCGTCAAACTTATCACAAATATGTAATCTACAGGTGTAAACAATAGATTTAAGCATATGGATCTCATACATATATGAGAATCACTAAGAACCATTATTCCCTCACATTATTTGTTGCATTATCATCTATTAGGTCATAGATACATTGTTCATTCATTTACAAGTAAAAACATTATGAGATCCATACATAGCCACTGTTATGAAACATATATAACTAGGATAATAGTAGCAGAAATACCAAGGACATCATAGCCATATGATCCACATATAAACTAGTATAATTCTCATAGAAATACAAGGAGAAATAACCTCATATTGATGATGCAAAATCCAAAACCCGATATGGGACTACCATGTTCCACCTGACCATTGAATGGGTGAGCCAAATCTCTCTTCAGCCATTCACCCCCATGCCAAATTCCAAGCATTAATGTGGGACTCAAACCAAAAGAAACAACCAGGGTATCTTGAGGCTAAACCACTTGACCCTCATCAATAAAAACTAGGTTTTACTGTAATCCATCCTGGATCACTAAGACAACACAATAAACATGTAATAACAGGATTTAAGATGATCTCCACCATATGATTAGGCCAAACAAGAAGGGATGCCACCGGATTTCTCCACCTACACCATGATGAATTTCCTTGTCTCCTAGTCTCTAAGGCTTTACTGCAATCCACACCAGATCACTAGGCCCTAAAACGAGACCCACTCTCCAGCGTTTACCACATATCCTAACCCAATAATAATTGGCCCAATAGAGATAAATCCACCTCTTGTCTTTACTATATATCCTGTCATTCACTCACAAGGATTCCTAGGCCCACCGAGGCACACAATCCTAGCTTTGCCACAACCCACAGTCTGGCTCATGGGTTACTAGGCTAGTGGCTTTACCATGATCCATAGTCTGGTTCATGGACCACTAGGCCATGTGTTCTATAATTCGGACATCCACCTCACTTAGCTTCGAATCCATGTGGAAATCTAGCTCAACCAAAACATGAGAACCCCCTCAGATCATGGCTCTCTGGAAATGGCAAGGCTAGGATGAAAACACTATCACACCTGGAAAAACCCATGCCATAATAGCAAAAGAACCATATGAAATACCATGCATGCAAAATCTAGAAAAGAAAACACACATGCAAACCGATACTTGCAAAGAATCATGTTGTAGTTGCTTGATGTTGCTCTTCCTTGCTTGATATTTTGCTTCCTCTTTGCCTTCTTTCATTTCTTGATCCAATGTTGAGAAAAATCTTGCCAATTGATCCTCAAAATACTTTTTATCAATGAGGCCTCTATTTTCTTCAATTTCCATTATTTTCCTTCAATTCCCTCCTCACATGCAACTTGTGACCTTTCACCTTCCATTTTCTCCTAATTTCTATTATTTTCATAAATAAATGTGCCAAAAATGCCATTTTTCCTTTCCAAAGCCTTTTCCATTACCTTTGCCAATTTCCTTTTGCCATAATAACATAAATGAACACCCACTAGGATGTTTTCGCACCATTCATCTTGGAATATGTGTCCCATCAACCGTGGTCTTATATATTTTTACATGAGTTTTTAACCAATATTGTTACACAATAACACCAAACCATAACCATGGAAAGGTTGAGAGAATCTTTTGGATCAAACTATGTGGAGGATTTGTTATCTTGTCCAATATTTCGGTGAATCCTCCATCCATCATTAGAACACAAGATGAAGCTTCAGATAGTTAATCTAAAGAAAGTGTTTATCTTTGTGATTGGAATTTGCAAGTGTACAAAACAATGCTAGAGGGAGATTAAATGATGGAAATAAAAAGAAATAAACAAGGGTCAATCCATAGTGGATATGAATTAAAAATCGAGGTTGAGCTTCTCTCTCGATTTCATCATGAATACCTGGTGGGAATATTTGGTTTTTCCTTTGAGAAATAAGAACATATGCATGTTTCAAGTACATCCCAAATGGAATTCTTTGAGATAGTCTCTCTAGTAAGAATATCAAATAATATTCCATCTTTGTATCAAAATATTTATGCTCTATCATCATATATGTGACTTCAAAGTATCAATGTTCCTTTGAATCTGATATAGGGTATGTGGAAGCTCATACTCTACTTTGGCCCCAAAGCAAATAGGATTCTCTAATATTCCTAGTGTTTGGTGCAAACACATTGTGAAATACCTGCCTAAAAGGCAATGTGTCCTCAACCTAAATTTTATAGACTTGGATTTGTTTCCTCGTAGAATCACTTATGCTTGTTATGCTCAGAGGCACCCTACAACCCAGTATGGAGAGATGTTGTAGTGGTTTTAAAATGAGTGTAAAATGTAAATGTAGGTTTATTTAAACTATATGTTTTAATTATTATGTCAACTCAATTGAAATTAAAACACACACACACAACTATATATATCGTGTGTATATGAATACAAGGATTAGGCTATTAATCTCTTATGTTGCTTCATAGTGAGAAGTTTAGGTATTGTAAGCTCAAAGTTTCTTTTCCTAAGGGTTTGAAGCACTAATCAATTGTTTTCATGAGGGAGTTGTTCTGAGCATGGTGTGTAGGGTTTAAATGATTTTCATGTTAAATGCATTTTATGTTATTCCATTATGTTATACTCAATGTGGGATGAAATTATATATAAAAAATGAATAACGAATATATAGTTTACCAGAGAGCTTTAATGCAATTTACCCCATAGTTTATCATAAATATTTAGTGCAATTTACCATTTATTGCAAAGCTTTAATTACCAACACCATTTATGAATTCTAATTTATTAGTTTGTTACATTTATTTTTATCTTTCTTTCTTCCTAAATGAAATATAACACACATTGAAGACTCTCTAAATCACACATGACCCTAAGCATGGTGCTCTGCTTGAATCCAAACTCCTCGACGGACATATTAAGTAAATCAAGAAAAAGAGAATGATTTATATCTGTAATAGACACCATGAACCACCTTTCCTTGATATAGGAGGATCCAAAAATGCTCAAAATTTACGTCCTAAAATCTCAGCAAAACTGAGACCAAGTCATAGACCTCGTCAAGACAATTCCAACAACATGAACTACACCTCAATCTAAGTTTGTATGACAAATTTATGCTGATTTGAAGTTTTGTGTAAACATGCAAAAATGAAGGCCATGATAGTGTCACGTGGCACCACGAGGAGAGGCCACATGGCCCAACTAGGCGATGCCACTTGGAACCACCAAGAGAGCGCCACATGGTACCAAACATAGGCATCCACCAGAGATGCCATGTGTCATCCCAGTGGCACTTGACTGTGCATTGAGGTGGACCATCCATACGTGCCACGTGGCCCAATCACTGGAAGCCATGTGGCACCCCATAGTTGGCCACTTTGGTTTAATCAGCCCCACCAACCCCCCCCCCCCCCCCCCCAACACACACACACACATATATATAAACAAATGTTGTAACAAACAAGGTTTAACCCCTAATCTCATGGGAACAAACTAATGATTTAACCATTGCACCAGTGGGGTTGGTTTTTATTTATGGAGGGGCGACATACATATTTAAATGATAGTTGTTATAATGTTAAATAGGGACGGGTCCACGGGGTTTGATCTCCGAACCCCCCCCAAACCACCACTTATTTTTATAATGTGCCAACCACGATTCCCAAAGGCAGGGCTTTGTAACCTCCACTGACCACATATTATATAGAAGCGCACTCACTGACCATTGGAGGAGGACCCACGACGGATGGACGCAGGTTAGGCAAGTTAATAATCAACATGCAGACCAAGGGGGGGCATGCCAAGGCGGACATAGTTTCTAAGGAATATTCTTGGGGTATATTCCAAGGAAAATTCTATAGGAATATTCTTAGAATATTATAAACTATTATGGAATCTTGAAGATTCCCTAAGGAGTCCAAATATTTGAAATTGAAAAAACCATCTGAATTTTATAGTCATTTTTCATGAAATTTCGAGACGAATCTATTGGTGCAATCATAATTTGGATCTTAGCAGTAGATTTTTTGCTCATACCAAGATGTGAGGTATTTCCATGTATTTTCCATTATTTTGTGGAGATAATATAAAGGAATCTCTACTTTGAAGTTGGGCCCATAGACGCAGCTCACACATTGTGAGTGAACTCTATTAACAAATCTTGGTGCATTATCTATCTTGTCTAATTTTTGTGTTGTTTATTCATAAATGTTACATTTATGGTATTTTCATGCTCTTTAAGCAATTTTGTTTAACATCACTGAAGGAAAGATCCTGGATCATTCTTCCTTACCAACAAGAAGGAACAAATCCTTTTCAGACTCCTAGTCGACATTTAGAAACTTCACACGACCATAGTGGACTTCAACCAAAGTGATAGCGAACCATTGTGACCAATGATGGAACCAAAAATAACCATGACAATTAGTTATTAGTGTGTAATTTAAAATGGAATATTGGCTAATTTTAAACTTAATAATATGTGCCTTCTTTTTAAAATTTATAAAGTTTATAAATTTAAATGTTATGAAGAAAATGTATAACTTATTACAATAAATTTAGGACTGTGTATGTGCTTCAATGGGTCAAAGCATGGAGTTGGGTTACACTTTTTGGCGAGAGGGCGTGTTTAGGTGAAAAAAAGATGGCTCGATCAAGCATTTCAAGTGCTCGATTGAGCTCCTTGAGCGCTAAAAAAGTAGCTCGATAAAGCATTAAAACTAACTCTCGATCAAGCTCGTGTAACCCCAAGTTAGGAGCTCCATTGAGCCTTAAAACTAGAAATTTTAAAACTTTTGTAATATCAATAATGATATGCAAACTTTAATTGTAAGTATTTGATAGTTAAAAAAAACAAATGTAATTACTAATTACATTTGAATAGGTAATTAACAATGGTGTGGACTAATTTCTGATTGCATATCTAACGTTTTGGTGTATAGATTTGAAAAAGGATTCTATCCCACTCGCAATTGAAATTGTATTTATCAATTTGATTAATAAATATTAATATTTTTTTATATGAATAAGTGTAACTTAAAAATGTGAATTTGACGTTGTTGAAAATGTATATTTTATAAAATTAACCAAAGAGTTAATAAACATGATTATCTTAGTCATAATCATATCTATTAAAATCAAACTTATATATAATGCAGTGATATCCACTTGTTCAAGAAAATAAATGAGTGCAGTAATAATTAACGTAGTTGTAATAGTTGTAAGTTATAATTAATATAGTTGTAATAGATACAATGGTATTTGCAGTTATAAATCTCTCTCAACCTGTAAAATGTGATTGCTCTCATTTCTGCCCTTAGTCTACACAAGTGCGAAGTATATATAGAAATTTTTACCCCTGACTTAGTTTTGCAATATATATTTTTAAAATAATAAAAACATAAAATATGAAATAAAATAATAAAATATATATTTGAAATTGAGCTACATCTAAATTTAAAGTGCAATATGAAATTATTTTTAAAATAATATATCATAAAATTAGTTTAGTTTAGTTTTGTTGTTTCTTTTTATTTATTAATTATAATTTTAATTTATTTTTTATTGAATTCTTTACATAAACTTATAAAAATGATTAAGTATAAAATATGTTATATTAAAATCAAAACAATAGACAAATTATAATTTTTAAAAATTTAAAAATTGAAAAAAAAAATTAAAATCTTTTATAAAAAGTTATCTATATATTATTATAATTATTTTTCTTGATCAAAATAAATAAAATAAAATTTGGATTATAATTAAGGAAAAATAAATTTGAATATATATTTAATTATTTATAAAAATTACTTTTGTGGAATAATAAATTTTATAATTTGCTATAGACAAGTATTGAGAGGCTTCGTTTTTTTCTTTTTCTTTTTTTTTTTATAGAATATTACGATAGCTCAATCGAGCTATAGGTTCGATTGAGCCTATAGCTTGATCGAGTCTCTGTTTAATCACGTTAAGGACTCGATCGAGGGTTTTTTAAACCCTCAATCAAGCTATTTGAAGTTTGAATTTCAAACACTTGATCGAGTGTTTTAAGTGCTCGGTCGAGTTATTATGATGCAGGAGCATTAGAGCTTCCAAGTCATCAAGATTTTTGGAGATAAAACTCCAAACCATGTTTCAATATGTAAAGGAATTGTGATTCCTTAATTCTAAATATTCCTAGTTATTTTAATTATTATATTGTAAAGGAATGGTAATTCCTAATAGTAAATAGTCTTAGTTCTTTTAATTATTATAGAATAGTTTTAGAAAAATCTATGGATAGGAAAGATTTTGTCCATAAGGCAAAAGCTAATTTACCTTGAAAATCATGAGAGCTTTAGGGAATAAATCAGGAGTGGTTTATGGAAGTAGAAAAATATACTTTTATTCACTTTGTATTTAATCATTGTAAGGATGGGGGCAAAGCTAATGGGAAAATGAATGTGCAATGAGGCTTATAGAGAGAAACAAACGTTTTTGAGTATTTCATGTACAGGTTTTGTGAATGAAATGAAGTTTCATATTTTATATATATGAAGTTTCTATGTACACGATCTTTGAAGAATTCTTAAAGTTTGGAATTAGTAGAATTAAGTGCTTATGTGTGTGAATTGGGCAGATAAATCTTTTTGAAGACTTGGTGAAAATAAATTTACTACATGTGTTAAATGGTGGAGGGTGGTATTATTTTATGAAGAATAATTATTCAATATTCTTAATGGAAAGAAATATAATTGGTGCTCATGAATTATATTTTTAGATTGAGTGTGCATGACTCAAGAAATGTGTGAAATGAATGTAAATGCACAGATATGTATGGAGTGGATTCATGCAATTGGTGTTAGGGTAGATTTTGTTGCATCAAGTGATATCAGAGTAGGAGATTGAAGACAACAAAAGAATTTTGTGCAACAATATGGAGGAAAAATTGGAGTGAGATTAAGACAACGACAGGTAAATTGATTTTGGTTTTTTTTTTTTTTAATTTGTGGATATTGATGACAGGTATCAACGATTGAGAAGGAGGATGTGGTGAGAATTCTGACAACTAGAGCAACTGTGATGGAGAAAAAAGAGTGACTGCAGAAACTTCAAGAGCAAGGAGTGCTTGAAAGGGGTTCCAGAGGAGGGAACCATGAATGCCAAAAGACAAAGTACAAGTGGGAAGCTTGGTGAAGTGTGTGTAGCAAGAAAGAAGTATGCTATTACAGAGGTGATTTGTAGGTTGTAGTGAACAACGAGAATCTCACAAAAGAGGAAGATGAAGATGACTATGGGAAGTCATTTGAAGAATTCCAAAGGAAGCCACAGAGATGCCAAAGCAGTTGGCATAAGGAAAATGAGTGATGAATAATACGAGAGGGAACTTATTGAGATAAAATCACAATTGAATGTGCTTACAGAGTTGCTACAACAGAATAAGGAGAACAAAAGGTATGGGTGGAACCCGAGGAAAAGGATCAAGTGGTCTATTGAAATATTATGGGCCAAGAAGAAGACAAAGAAGACGAAACACACATTGAAGGAAAAACTCAAATCTACTAAGTGTGAGGAGGCAATTCACAATGGTGAACCTGAGCAAGGAGAAATCCTTGAAGAGGATGGTGATGAGGTTAATGGAGATTTGATGTTTGAGACATCAAATAAGGTTACAAAGCCTTACTTTTTTTTCCTGATGATTCGTTTATGGTTGCAAGTGTTCTTGTAGATGATGGGCAATCTTTTGAAATTTTCATGAAGAAAGAGGAAGATAGAGGAGAACAAAATTAAAAAAAAATTCTTAGCAGAGAGGAGGATCAATAATTGAATGTGATGCTCATAAGGAATGATGAGCCAAAGGCAAAGACAAATTTTTATCTTCGCACTGATTGTGTGCGTGTAGATGCAGAAGAAGTGATTATCAATTTTCAAATTGATGCAAGTAGAACAAAAACCGAGGGTGAACGACTTGCAAAATTTCTTGTGAACGAGGATGCAACAAAGTCAAAGGAGGAAGAGTTTGTTGGCATCATGGAGACAGAGCTCGATCAGCAGATTGAAGTGAGACATAGAGTTTAGAGAGAAACTTTACAAGCATGGGATGAGGTTGAAAGTATATTTTTTTGGTTTTATACTTTTGTTTTGTTCAATTTCTTGGCTAGAAAATGTTCACTTGAGATAGTGAGCAACAACATGGTGAGAACAATTGGTTTGCAGCAAGGAAGGAAAAAGACAAATATAGTGGAATTCAAGAAGGGACAATACAACAACATGAGAAAGTCAATGCTCAGCAGAAAACTATGTATGGGATCCAAGAGGACATCAATAACAATAACTCATGGTCAGGAGACCATGAAATATTTTCTACCTTGGGAGCCTGATGCACGAGCATTAGAGATTCCAAGTCATCAAGCTTTTTGGAGATAAAACTCCAAACTGGGTTGCAATATTGTAAAGGAATTGTAATTCCTTAATAGTAAATATTAGTTCTTTTAATTATTATAGAATAGTTTTAGAAAAATATATTGATAGGAAATATTTTTTCCTTAAGGCTAATTCACTTTGAAAAGCATTAGAGCTTTATGGAATAAATCATGAGAGCTTTAGGGAATAAATTAGGAGTGGTTTATGGATGTAGAAAAATATATTTTTATTCTAACTTTGTATTTAATTATTGCAAGCCTACGGGAAAAGCTAATGGCCAAATGAATGTGCAATCGGGCTCATAGAGAGAAACAAATGTTTTTTAGTATTTTTGTATGTACAGGTTTTGTGAACGAAAAGAAGTTTCATATCTTCTCCATATGAAGTTTCTATGTGCATGATTTTTGAAAAAATATTAAAATTTGGAATTGGTAGAATTAAGTGCTTATGTGTGTGAATTGGGCAGATAAATCTTATTGAATATTTGGTGAAAATAAATTTACTTCATGTGTTATATGGTGGAGGGTGGTATTATTTTATGAAGAATAATGGAAAGAAATATAATGGGTGCTCATGAATTATATTTTTATATTGAGTGCCCATGATGAATGATTCAGGAAATGTTGTGAAATGAATGTAAATGCACAGATCTGTATGGAGTGGATTCCAGAAATTGGTGTCAGGGTATATTTTGCCGCATCATATTGAGGGCCTCAAAAATAGAGTTTGAGCTCCTCTTTTGCAGAATTTTCTGCAACACCATTTTGTACCCTAGCGGACTCCAAGCAGAATTTGTCTTTAAGTGGCAAAGTTGATCATGCTGGATTTCGGAAGGAACCCTTTATCCAATGGCATATGAGTTTGACATTTTTGAATTCATATGATATTTTGTATCTAACTTCCTATAAAAATAATGGTTAAAAAAAAATTGAACAATTTTAAAGAGGTTGAATAAAAAATAAATATCATAAAATACACACAACGAAAAAAATTCAAAAAATACCACTATCTTCGTTTACAAGTCCTCTTCAAAAGGGAAATCTTGGGTTTTAAATTTAATTAAATAGTTGAAAAAAAAACTTACGTGAACATGTGTATGCAAAATGCAATTAAAATATTACTTTATCACTCAAAAATAATAAAAAATAATTTCATAAAAAATAAATATTAATGTGAAAAACTTAGTTCGTCATGTATATATATATATATATTAAAAATTACACATTTTAGACTAAGTTATTCTACGTGAACACACACATACCTCTTAAGATATGTGAAAATTTGCAAAGACAAGCATTTCATTTGACATATTATACGACACTAAATATTTTTGCAAAAAATATCATTAGGACAACAACATAATTCTCCAAAACCTGTATGTTTACTCTGAATTAAAATCCAAAGTGCTTATATGAATTTTGAAGGCTTCAATTCGATAAAAGAGGAAAAACTTGAAATTTCATTGCCACATTTGGCCCAAAAATGTAACCAATCTTCATGCATTCACCCCAATGCAATTTACCACTAGGTGTACTAAAGATCTTTAATACACTTAACTTGAGAGCTTCATTTACCATAGAGATCCAGATACACACGCTATTTATCAAATTACCATAAGGATTCAATTACAAACACCTTTTAAGAATTCTAATTTATTAGTTTGTTAAATTTATTTTATCCCTTGAGTACGACACTCCTCAACATGAGCAAAATACCTTTCTACATTATATGTCTGATTTCCAAATTATTCAGTCACACACACCATTTATCAAATTACCTTAAGGATTCAATTACAAACACCTTTTATGAATTCTAATCTATTAGTTTCTTAAATTTATTTTATCTCTTGAGTACGATACTCCTCAATATGAGAAAAATCACTTTCTACATATGCCTGATTTCCAAATTTTTTCTTTTGCAACTGCTTGATTACTTGTGTGAATGATCATAGTATACATAATTTTGTCAAATCTTTTATACACCAAAAAGAAGCAACATTTAAACAATATCATTGTGAAAACAAATTTCAAGCCTTGAATGCCATCATATGGTAAGACAAAGTATATCTAAGAAATTCCTTAAAAATGTGCATTAGTTTTTCAATTGTGTTAATGTTTATTAGGTTATTATTTACTATAAGTTATTTCAATATTAGGCTATTATAATATGGGTGAAAACGTGAAGTTGGGTTACACTTTTGTGAGAAATGCCCCGAAACATTTACAATCTCAATTTTTCGGCCAAACCAAAATTTCCTTCGGCCGAATTTTTGATATTTGTTCAGTCGAAATATTATACTAACATTCGGCCGAACAGTTGGCAGTTTAGATTAACGTCGACCATTAAATGGATTTTTTACTGGAGTTGAAAAAATACGCAAAAAAAATAGTTCGGTCGAACTAATAATTCAGTCAAACTATATATTCGGCCGAAGTATATATTTGGCTGAAAAAACATCTATATATATGAGGGCCCTGACATTGTAGAATTTTCTATCTTGTTAGTGTGTTATTGTTATTGTGCCAAGCAATATTGTTATTGCGCTGCTATTTTGGCTAACCCGTCGGTTCACTAGAGGAAACGATTGCATACGTACGCATATGTGCATGAATTGTTGTTTTTCTGGATTTGTTTATGGTTTTTTACAGTTTTTTAATTTTTTGTTGGTTTTTTTGCAGGGTTGGTTGACGCCAGAGGAGTTTTTGCGGGATTTTTGTGTGAGTTTGGTTGGTTGGCACCAGGTTGCTTGCACATCGTCATTGCTAGAGGAATTCTGTCAGCTTCCTCAGCCTCCTTGTTCAAACTAGGTATGCTAATTTGTTAGATTCTTGCAGGGGGCAGTTGAATGCCACTGTATTTGAGAAATGTTGGACATTTTATGTTGTTTTAAACAGAGGAGAATCAGAGAATACAAGAACAAGGTCAATTAAAAAATACATTTTTATCGGTGAACTATCTATAGTAGTGGATTTTTTATCGGTGAACACAGTAGAAACAACTTTCCAATTTTCAGAAGTTATTGCTCCACTTTTCTCATAAAACCAATCCATTAATTTATAAGTGAGTTATCATTATCGATCAAAAAGCAAAATTTTAACTTAATATTTTGGGTGGAACTGAAATGTTCTCTGGTTACAGGAATTTACACTTCACCTTGAGAAAACTTTGGTTATAATTTTCTAAATGCCTACCATAATATTATTGGAAGAAACCTACTATGTCTATTTCAGCAGTTGTTAAGAAACCAAAAGATATGTAAGCACAATATCACAAGACCATCTTAACAAAGCATGTGAGATGAGAATGTAGTACGTACATTCTGACCAATTTTAGTTTAAACAATGTTTATCATATGCTCATTTAATGCCTAACATCAACAAATAACTTATACCATATATATGCATTGCAACTCTTACATGTCCTCGATCAAAACCCTAAGTTGCTACAAAATATTTCATTCGTGGACCACCTAGCATGTAATGAGGTATTTTCATGATCAATCATGGACATATTGGATATTATTACCACAATGACTAGTCACATAGTTGGTATAGTTGACTATGATTGCCAAGTTCGTGTCAAGATTGCTACAAATAAAGTCAAACTTGCTTGACATGACACATTTCAATAACATGCATCAAAATTTACCAAGTTTAACAAAACTTTTCCCTCAAATTCATCATTCAATTCAACCAGATCAAATTGTCCCATCAACCCTTTAAAAGGCAATGCTTCACTCCTCGTCAACACTTTCATAGATAATTTTTGTTCTCCATCATTTAAAGGTTCTAAGAGAATATTAAATTCAATCAACTCGATATTCAAGCTCCTTGAATGATTTGAAAAGGAGAATGATTCAAAAAAGTTGTTTTCAATTTATATCAAAGCTTTCAATTAGGGGAATTTTGAGGTCTAAAATGGGTCTCCTAAGGAAATTATAAAATAATAGTGGAAATAATAAAATAAGATTAGCTTACATCATCAAATTTTAGAGGGAAAAAATAAAAAACTATTTTTTCAACTCGTATTTTCAATTTGTCTCCCTATGGGTTTACTCAGATTCCGAGTGGAAACACTCGTTGGATGAAGAATTTGGTTCATCATCTAAGGAGTACCCATGTTGCATACTTTCGATGGATCCTACTACACAAATAATGAGAAATACATGAAAAATGTGATTGCAACCACATTTTTTCATATGTTTCTCATCTTTTGTGCAGAAAGGTCCATCGAAAGTATACAACATGGGTACTTCTTGGATGAAGAATTATATTTTTCATCCGACGAGTACTCCTGCTCAAAATTTGAGTAAAAACTTAGGGAGATAAGTTGAAAAAATAGTTTTTTATTTTATTTTATTATTTTTTAATATTTTTGCCTTTTTACTCCAAAAATGGTGAATAACCCCCCATGGTTGACATCATCATCTTTAATCCTATTGGTTCTTATAAATTTTATTTTGGTTGTACTTTTTTCTTAGGAGGCCCATTTTAGACCTCAAAATTCCCCTAACGAATATTCAATTGTAGCAGGCATTTGTAGTGTCGTTCTTGGGCAAGAATTTGTTTGATTCTTCGATGCTTAATCTTCATTGACTGAGACCACCTTTCTCAGGAAGACAAGAGTAATTTTAGCATATTTGGGTAATTTTTCTTTCATAGTTTGTGCATTGTATTAATTAATTGCAAGCTTTCTATCATCAACTTAAAGATTACTAACCTTCAACCTTTATAAACTAACAATGTGTGTTATAGTTTCAGACCCCTGTATAGTATATACATAAACAAATATTGATTTGGAATGGTGGACTTCAATTTTTGTTGGAGTGGAATTGTCTCTTCTTTTTGTCAATCCTATATGAAAATGTGTGTATTTCAACTATTTCCCAACTACAAGTTGACTCTTGGGTTTTGCATAGATTCCCATAACCAAATGGGACCAATACCATGACCTTGGAGAGAAATGAAAAACATGTACCATCATTAAGTTTACAGCAATGCATATCTATCTTAACCCCAAATTTCTTATGCACCATGGGTATCAAACTACATGGGGTGTTAATCTCAATGTTTTCAAAATCTCTTTGAGTGGTTAAATAATATTTATGTTAACCACTTTTTCTCTCATTTCTATTAAAATTACATGGTGCGAGCACACACAAAAATGGTTGATGCATATCCCTTGTCAAATGTACCTCTTGGTAAAAGAAATGCAGTTCTAAATTTTCAATTCTTGTAATCATGAATGCATTTCTATAGCGTAACTACGAATGCATTTCTATAGCGGTTTGGTTTTATAACTAGAAAATATGTTTGCATAGATTCAAATTTCCAAAAATAGAAGTTGTGTTATCAATTTACTTTAAAAAAATTCCTAACTTAAGCTTAGTTAGCATTACTGTGGATTAGACTATATTCAGTTACTGGCAAATCCATGAATATCAGTTCTTGCATTACAAATTATGAAGCAATTTTGTTGAGATTTCACTGGTGTACATTCATATTGCATCTACATTTAAAACACTTCAGTTCCACCCTTATTATATCACTAAAGCCCTGAAGATCAGAAAGGCCATTTAGTTTCACCTAAACATTTTTCTTGAATTCCTTTTCTGGTTTAGATTATGCTCCCTGAAATAACAAAATAAAGCACATGTCTTAAGTCGACTTTCAATTCCATGGTTTTGACAAAGCATAATTAAACACGACTACAAATTGGTGGTTAAGATTATGTTTTCTTGAAGTCTCATTCTATTTCAAATCAAGTTCTCTGAAATGGTAACTCGAAACACATAACTTCTCATATATGTCAATAAATTCATTATAAGGCTAGCAAGTGTGGGAATCATCCTTCATAATAAGGATACAATCTTCTAATTGAAGGAGACAAAAACATCATTATATCCGTCATTGCAAGTGTTTCCCATCAACTTATGCAAAGTAACCAAAGGGAGGAATGGAAATGATAACAAGTTTGCATGCACCCTTGGTGTAAATAATCTATCACATATGCATTTAAACAATTATTTTATATACACCTAGTTCCTAAAATCAATAAATTTCTAACATCATAATTTATAATTGCTTGATGAAACTATCAATCACATGTATAAATTCCAAAGGAGAACATAGAAGATGATCTTGAACCTAGGGTAAATCCTTGTAGTATTCCATTTTTTAATCACAATAGGTATTATTTATTATCATTCTCTCATAAACTAAGGCATTTGCAATAAATAAATATATTAAATTCATTTTATTGAATTTGGTTTTTTACGGGGATAAAAAAACCCATTAAACATGGTTGAAAAATGGACATTATGCATAGAATTTTCTTGTTATCCCAATCTAGGGAAAGCAATGATTATTTATGTGCTATGCAATATTGTGATGAACAAAGTCCTCCAAAGGAAAATGAATGTACTTGGAAGAATAACTAACAATGAAACGTATTATATTGCATTGATAGAAGGCTTAGGAACAACTAGGGAGTATGGATCCAACGTATTTGTAGTCTTCACCAATTCCAAACTTGTGTGAAACCAGATGAAACACGTGTAACAAGTTAAAAATGGGAGGTTAAAACAACTGCATGGAGAAACAAAAAATATTGTTAGTCAATTTCAATCATTTAGCATAAGACATTGTGCAAATGTTAATAAGATGTCTAGTGATCTATTGAATGGGGTAATGTCAATTCAAGATTTGTGTGTGAAAGATGAATTAGTGTGAAGAAGCTCTCCATCAAAATTTATTGATGGACATTGTAACATATCTTTGATATATGTCTATTTTTTAGTTATAAATTTGTTGTTTTAATGACCATGTGTTTTTTTCAATTTTATAAAAGGTATGCCCCACTATGTAAGCACAACTTGGTGAGCTTGACATGTTTTAGAAAATTTTGTATTTAATTTTCAAAATGTGTGTGCTTCAACATTTGCGTTTTTAGTCTTGAGTATATTTTAAATGAAGAGCTTCATATTGTTACATTAATTTTCTAAATTCTTTCAATGTTTTTAAATAGAAATTTTAAGATATTAAAATGCATGATGTAATTTCAAGGGTTACATCAATTAAATGCATGAGGTAACTTTAAGGGTTACATCAATTTTCTGAATTCTTAATCTTTTTAAATAGAAATTTCAATATTTTTAAATGCATGAGGTAACTTCAAGGGTTACAACAATTTTCTGAATTCTTGATAATTTTAAATAACAATTTTAAAAATAATTGTAAATGCATGAGGTAACTTTTAAAATATCATGTATCTATATAGATATAGATATTCATATCATGGATGAGCATTTGCCACATGATTCTTCGAGGCGAGCATCAATAGAGTCTCATGCATCTACTAGAGGGATAGGTCATGGATCAAAGAGAATATCAAATGAATCGAGGGAGGTCTATCATGATCGTGGCATATATATGTTTATGTGCAAGTTTTTAAATGATATTTGAATATAATCATATGTATGTATACATATGAAATTTATTTTATATCAATTTAGCTTTAAATTAATTTATAATAAATTTCATTTTCTTAGGAGCATCTCAAACTTGGTCGAAAAGAGTATCTACTCAATCAATGGAGGGTCATCGTTCACACCATCGTGGTATGATATGTGTGTGTGTGTGTGTGCGCGCGCGTATGCATTTACTTAAATGACAAATAGGCATAATCATATGTATGTATACATATATATTGAATTTATTTTATATTTTTTTAGAAGCTTCACTCACTATGTCGTCACATGAGGGTGGTCAACATTTTCCCATTGGTCAACAAGTTCAATCAACTCATGTACTTGGGCGTGATGGTGCTCAACCATCTCCGGGTGGTCATCAATCTCAATCACATCATCATGATCCTTATCATTTTGATAATTATATAATAAAAAATTATGTTAAAACAAATTGTACATGTAAATGAATTGTATGTATATATGCGTGTACATGTCTATCTTGCATGTGTATGAATACATTTTTTCACATGTTTTTATATTTATGTAATTTTATATATTGGTGTAAATGGTGAAAATGTTTCTCCAAGTAGACATAAGCGAAGCCGGACAATTCAAGAAAAAGGTCATACACCAACTACCACTTATCCATTTGATATTCCTGATGAGCTTCCTTGGGAAACAAACCTCCAACAATGTACATTACAAAGGTGCAAAAGTCATTATTCAAAATTGAAAATATCTTGGGAGTTTGGAGCTCCCTGTAGAGAGTCGAGAAAGCTTATAAATAGTTGTGCACTCTCTAAGCTCATTTCTTAATATTTACGAGAAGCTTAGGCCAACCATGAATTGATTTATAGATATGATGAGACGTAGAAAGGAAGCAGTAATGGGTCCTAATAAAAGGGTGAGGTTAGTAAAAGGGTTACAAAAGAAAATGCAAAAGCTATGTTTAATTTCAAAGAAGGGCCGAAAAGAAAGATTCTCATGGTGCAACATTTCAAGCACCCTGATATAGCCATCCATTTGTACGATAGATTCCTTGCAGCATATAGAAAGATGCCATAGAATGATGAGGTTCCAATTTATTTTTCAAAATTATTTTATGCATAATTATTTTTGGGTGTGAAACCCGATTATAATGACCTTCCATCTTAATAGTATGGTACTGGGAGAGGTCAGTTATGTGATCGTAAGGTTTCATTACGTGATACTGAATTGCCTTGCCCTCCGCCACCTTTGGTACGCCAACCTCCTCATTTGGTAACTTTGCAGTCAGAGATGGATGCCACTTCTCAAATTGGTCGAGAAGGAAGGGATGTCGTTATAGACAACATCCATAGTGCATTGACTGGAATTGATATCTGTCTAAATTGATAAAGAGCACGAGCTAATGCACGTGCTAATTTTGTATATAAAACAAATGAGGAAATAGATAATATGAATACTAAGGAGCTTAAAGCATATGTAAAGGGTTGTTGTAATGGTTGGAAAGACCTAATTATTCATGAGGGAGAGAGTGTGGGATTAGTATGTGTTAATGATTAGGGTGCATATTTTAATATAATATGTAATATATGTGCTAAGGTCAATTCACATATATTTTGTTAATTTTTTCAGATATAACATAACACAATTGTATCATATGTTCACCATTTGCAGTTAACTCGCTTGTTGAATGAAAATTTTGATAATATCACAGTCTTAGGTCCAGGTTCCAATCAAGATATTTTGAGAGATGTTAGTTTTTTTTTTAAGAGTTCATGTTGATACAATTATTATTCTACTTTTATTATATCGGTATTTTCAGGACATATTTTTAAAAGAAATAATTATGTATATATAATTAAATGTTAACATATTCTGATTCAATTAGATGTTTTCAACATAGCGCCACCCTCTTCCTCCCTACTAGGAGATGTGTCAAATAAATGATTGTCACAAGTATTGAATATTTCACTTATGTTTTGTTATAAATTTAAGTGCAAGTTTCATTAAAAAATGAGATCGATTTATGTTACAGTTTTAAAATTCAAATTTTAGGTTTGTGGAGACAATTTTCATTCTCCAAGGACTTAAGCGGTAGGGTCGATGATGGGGATAGGATCATCTAAACAATTTAAAAAGTCGTGTAACAATTTTTTTAATATTGTGAGTTTATGCATTTTCATGTGCAATTTTAAATTTTTAATATATGCATGTACATGTATTGTACATGGCATCCAGGTGGGAGAAATGCAGGGGGAACACCATGAGGTATTGCATGGAATTTGAAAATTTAGTCGGTTACAGGGATTAAATCATCTAGACAATTTGAAATAGTTGATACTTGATTTTTTTAATATTGATCTCGTTTATGCAATTTTAAAATTTTAATATATATACATGCACATGTATTATATAGTTTATCCTTGAGGGCGCAATGCATGGAGAACACCAGCAGGGCACAATGGAGGGCGAACAACATGAGGTATTGCATGGAATTTGAAACTTTTTATAATTTTGTTTTGATGATTACATTCTCATTTAATTTTAAAACATTAAATTTAATTCTAAAGTACATAATCTTATGTATATATGCAATTACACATGTTGTGCAGGGCACCCATGATTCAGATGAGAGCACGAGGAGATTGATAGATCGTATATTTCAGTGAGATTCTCTAAATTGATGCAACATTTTATTTGACAATATATTTACGTTATATTTACTTCTATCATAATATAAATTTTGGACATATTTAAAGCAAAACTCTTTATTATGAATTGATGCATATTTTTATTTGACAACTTTTTATTATATATTTATTTTTATAATGATATAAAACATATTTTAAATCTAGAACTCTTTATTATTATTTAATACATGCTAATTTTGGAGTTGATGTACATTCTGAATGGTACAATTTGCATGATGCATGGTTTGATGCTTAAAACTTGGTTTTACATATTTGAGTAAAATTTGCATTTAGTTGGTACATTTTGCATAATCATTGTTATAATGTTAGTAGATTATTCTTGGGTTTTATTTAAAGTTGTTTTGTCACTTGTTATTTAAAATGAATCTATTAAAATTGCAAATTACAAAACATGGTACATTTTTCATTTAAATTAATTTTATAATTAGGTGTAGATGTCTAAAATAATCATAAAAATTGCATTATAAAATATGGTATGTACATTTTGCCTTCATATATAGAAAGGCTACTATGGATATCAGTTGATAGTTAGATTTTAATATAAAGTTGTTGATGCACAAACATACTATAAAATTGCATTATAAAACATGGTACAATTTGCATGATACATGGTTTGATGCTTAAAGGTTTTACATATTTAAGTTCATGAATATATAGCAATGAAAGTAAATTTTCTTTTAGTTGGTACATTTTGCATTCAATCATTCTTATAATGTTAGTAGATGATTCTTAGGTTTTGTTTAAAGTTGTTTTGTCAAGTTATTTAAAATTAATCTATTAAAATTCCAAATTACAAAACATGGTACATTTTGTATTTGAATGAATCTTTTAATTCGGTGTAGATGTCTAAATCAATCATAAAAATTGCATTATAAAATATGGTATGTACATTTTCCATTCATGTATGGAAAGACTATTATGGATGTCGGTTGATAGTTAACTTTTAATATAAAGTTGTTCATGCACAAACATACTATAATATTGCATTATAAAACATGGTACAATTTGCATGATGCATGATTTGATGCTTAAAGGTTTTACATATTTAAGTTCATGAATATGCAGCAATGAAAGTAAATTTTCATTTAATTGGTACATTTTGCATTATCATTCTTATAATGTTAGTAGATGATTCTTAGGTTTTGTTTAAAGTTGTTTTGTCAATTTATTTAAAATGAATATAGTAAAATTGCAAATTACAAAACATGGTACATTTTTCATTTGAATGAATCTTATAATTTGGTGTAGATGTCTAAAACAATCATAAATTAAAATTGCATTATAAAATATGGTATGTACATTTTGCATTCATGTATAGAAAGGCTACTATGGATGTCGGTTGATAGTTAACTTTTAATATAAATTTGTTTGAATGCAAACATACTAGATAAAATTGCATTATAAAACATGACCCACAATTTGCATGATGCATGGTTTGATGCTTTTAAAGGTTTTACATATTTAAGTTCATGAATATGTAGCAATGAAAGTAAATTTTCATTTAGTTGGTACATTTTGCATTCAATCATTCTTATAATATTAGTAGATGATTCTTAGGTTTTGTTTAAAGTTGTTTATGAATCTAGTAAAATTACAAATTATAAAACATGGTACATTTTTCATTTGAATAAATCTTATCATTTGTTGTAGATGTCTAAAACAATCATAACTTAAAATTGCATTATAAAATATGGTACGGACATTAAATTGCATTTATGCATAGAAAGGCTAATACATTTTGCATTTATGTATGAAATTGTTTAAGACCACAGAATGTATACATATAAATTACTTGTCATGCATGCAAACATAATATCAGTAGCATCAAATCCTTAATACACCTACATAACAGGTAGTATACATATTACTTTGTAACTCAATACAAGACCCAATGAGCATCGCTTTCACATCATCACATTCTTAAGAATGTACAACTTAAGAGTGCACAAAAAGAAAAGCTAACAATGTACTTGAACTCTAAGTTCTCAAAGATGAATCCAATGAGAAGAAATTGTTAGGTAGTTCAATTAAAAAAAATCTAATGGAATGTCATCCTCAATGATATGTTCATGGTCAACTTTTGACATTCTCCATTTTTTAACTTCCAATTTTTTTTTTTTTTATTGAACTTCTATCAACTTTATGTGCATAGCACACACCAAGTGACTATATTGACAACTTATGGCATCGGGTTGGTAGTCTTGAAAGTAAACATTACTCTCAGTTTGATGAGTTTCTTGGAAAAAATAATATTTTAGTATAATAGACCCTCTTTCATATATAAAATCATTATCATCATCGTCTTCCAATAACTTCATCTTTCGTTCAGTGCATCGTATCAAATAATACTTAACATTTTCTATGTTGTTAATGGATGCACCTACAGAAAAAACATCTCCTACACAATAAAACAAGTGTAAATTCATATCATAATTAACATGAAATTAACTTTATCAACATGGACTTAATTTTATTATCTATTTCTAGATCTCTATATTTTAACTGTTATCTAGATACTTATATGCAATGATTTTAAAAACATAAAACACACACACACACATATATATCTTTTGAAATCAATTGAAATGTTACCTTCTCTAACAAGATTAGAAACTTGATCACCTTCAGATGATATTATAGTCTCCTCTGATTCCATCTCTTCGAAGCTTGCAACTGACATTTTCCCCTTTATATTTAGTTTTGTATGTTGTCAAGCTTTTACTTACATATTGTTTTCACAAACATCATTGGATTGTGTGTCCTCTATGCAAACAAGACAAAAAATATATATATTTTCTTTTATCAAATGCAAACACATTTCGATAATCCTTTGTTTTAATTAAATCTATTTTTCGAGCCCCTTTTACTATTTCAGCTTCATATGTAATCGATCTATCTACATCTTGGACTCCAATATGTCAAAAAAACCTATAGTAAATTCAAACAAGAATTTAAATATGTTATTTAAAATACAATTTATATATCAAAAATAATCATCATGATATTGTTTAAACTATATAATTTATAAATGTTCAAAATTAGAAAATTAAGAAAAAAATATCATATATTAAAACTACATACAAGTTAATTTGTATATATGTACATACCTTCGTACCTTCCTTGATGGGTTAGTCTCATGGCTTAGTGCAACAACGCACCATTGAACAACTTGTTCAACTGAGACAAGTCTGTTTGTAGATTGGTCCATTTGATATCTTCGAAGTGCTCATTTTATACATGCCCCTACACCATCATGTTCTCCTTTTCCATGACCAGCCTCAAAGAAATCCCAACAACGTTTAATGTGGGTTTTTTTTATGAAGCCGAAACAACCAAAAGAATGATCATGAAGATTTGAATTGACCTATGCATCCATCCGACCATATCCAATGTTCATTGAATTTTATTCCAGAACCTTTCAATGAGTCATAAATCTTATCAAAACATTGTTGTACAAAATGTGTATCATGTGTACGATCATCGTTTATATAAAAGTGATATTCTTTAAGAACATGTCGATTCTCACTCGTGCTTTCTATATGATCAATATTTTGTTCAGCATGTCTATATAGAATATGGACAAGCATAGAGACTTTGTCAGAATGATAATATTCACTCTGTATTTCATTTTGTGCAACAAATGTGTAATTCTCTGCAAAATCAACTATTGAAAAAATGGTCCCTAGTGGAAAATTTTCATAGGATTTTTTGAATTGTAGGTCCTGCCATCGAGCTCTATGTGAATGCTTGGTGTACTTATAAATTTATGTCTCAAATTTCTTCAAAAACTCTATCACATAAATTTTTTCTTCTTGTAAATCAATCCTTTTAGCACTTGTACTATTATTTGAACTAATCGATGTATGGATATATTCATATCTCTTCCATTTCACTTTTAGGTTAGGCAATGATTGATCATTTATGTCAATAGTTTGTTGTGAAATAAAGACAAATTTCCACAATGATCACATTTTTTACCACCAACACATTTATTTTGGTAAAATAATTTATGACTTTCTCTTGCACATGGAATTTCAGATGTGAAATCATGGATAGTGGAAGGAGGGGGTGAATTTTTCCAAAATGTTTTACCAAAATTAAGGAAGGTGTCATAATATAATTGAAATTCCACATGATAATGACAAAGACAAGTGCCGCGTATAGTGATAGGTTTAACATACCATGGTTTTTGTTGCACAAAAGTATTGGTTGAAACATTAATTACATGATTCTCTTCTATGAACTTATTAAGCAACTCTATCTGAGTGGTGTCCAAGATATGTTTTGCATGTTCTTCATACTGATTTCGTGTTATTCTTCGCCACATCACATCGCTTACCTTTGGTGAAACACGTGAATTTTTCATCTATTATTTTTGTAACATGTTCTCCAAGTCTATATTTGTATGGTTGCCTACAAATAACTGTCCAACAAGAGAGCTCATAATTTACATCTATTTGCAATCGAAATTTCCTGTGTTTGTGCAATGTTTTTCGTGAGGTCCCTAATGCTTTTGCCATAGATTTTACCAAACGATTTTCTTTAGTACTTGATGAAACCACAAGCCATTTGTATTGCTCTACGTGCATCTATATTACTTTTCTTTCTAGATTGTCTAATTGATTTTAAAACACTATTTATATTTTGAATCACATTTTCCTTGACCTTTTTATCTTTCGTTGATTTTCAAATACCCACTAAGTTGTAGCTTATTTTAATTTCTTTGATGTTAAGAGACCTCTCAAAATTTGAGCTTGAATAGTACATTCTCGTCTTTGAAGAACTTATCAATAATGATCTTAACACGATATTGTATAACATAGTTAACTTTTTTATCTCCATATGTGTTAGTGTCAACATTTTCTAACATCTCATCATCAATATTGATTTCATTTGTACATATGAGAACTAAACGTAAATGGGTATAAATATTCATTAAATAATTAAATTAAAAAATAGAGTTTGAATGAAATTGAAATTAATAAATATGTATAATTTCAATAATACACATGGCATATATATACATACCTAATGGTGATTCAACTTCTTCACTTGAATCTCTTTCAACATCTTCAACATATCATCAATCATTGGTCCATTATCTTTTTCACTTTGTCTTTCAACATTTTCAATCTTATCATCAATGTTATGAGGAATATCTCTCTTTGTTTACATTGCAAAATATCTTTCAAATTAGTTCATCAAATAAAAATTAAATTTCATAATACACTAGTTAAATTTTAAATATCATTTATAGTATTTACATTTACATACCTGCTTCAACTTCTAGTTGAGATTGATTTTCCTTTTCAATATTTAAGTGTTTTTCCTTCTTTCTTTTGTAATAGTTTCTCGAGTATTTTCTACGACCTTCAATGTCTCTTATTCGATCATAATTTCTCTTGCAATTTCTTTGATTTCCCATGATAATTCAATCTATGTAGATTTTTAAAATGCAACCCAAAAAAGTCAATTTCAAAATTCCGCAAAAAAAAACTCACTTTCAAAATTTAAACCAAAAAACTCACTTTAAAAATTTAGCACAAAAGACTCACTTTAAAAAATTAGTCAAAAATATTTACTTTCAAAAAAACTTACTTTGAAAATTCAACCCAAAAAACTCACTTTAAAAATTCAACCCAAAAGACGTACTTTAAAAATTAAGCCCAAAAAACTCACTTTAAAAATCCAGCCCAAAAAATGTCTTTTAAAAATTCAGCCCAAAAGATTTAGTTTAGAAGTTCAATCCAAATGAGGAAAGAGTGCAAAATAATGTTTCGGCTCTGTTTATTTATATCACTTGGGCGAAACATTTTTTCGAAGGGTCGTGTCCTTTCATTTTTGCGGCCAACTAAAAATATAGACACATTTTCGGTCGAACTTTTAAAAACTTTTGGTTGAACTTTTAAATTAATTCAGCCGAATTATTTTCCATTTATTAACAGGGGTCGACAACAAACATAATTTCGACCGAATATGTTTTTAGTTCGGCCAAACTACTTTAACGTGCAACTCTATAATAGCTCAACTCTAGTCACCTTTCTCCAACTTCGGAATGGTTAAACTCCATATAATTTTATGAATTTACTTTTAGAACCAATACCAACTTTTGCAAAGTTGAATCTACTTTCAATAGATATAAATTTTATGGAATTTCATATATATTTGTTAATTTTAATTAATTTTCTAATAAAATGTGTGCAAAAAATATCTGAAGGTCATTATGATTCAGTGAAATCAAAATTATGTATCTTCCAAAATACATTGTAAAAAAATATGAAAAATTTATGGTTCATTACATTGGTCTGTCTTCTGTAATAGGCAGTTTTTAGATTTTTAGTTTTTAACTAATATGTTGAGAAACTTGATGATATGCTAAACACATTCAAAATCTGCAGTTGTTTCATATTGGTTCAATTCAAAAATTTCTAGTAATTATGATGTGCATTAGTTGGTTTCATAAATAAAACGATATCAAAGTAGAGTCTATCTAGATTGTTGCAACACATTTTTTTTCAAAAACACCAAGTTAATAAAGAATACACTAGTGTAAAAAAACATGACTTTTTATGAATCCCTTGATTTTTAAAGAACACACAGTCAAACAATTGCTAAGTTGACATATCAAATGTGAATAAAAAATTCCAAAAAATAAGTAATAGAAAGCTAATCAAATTTATGACAAGTTTTCTTTTTATTGTAAAATGAAATTCTAAACAAAAAAATTGTGTTGGCTTGCCGAAAGTTAAATAACTTCTAAAAATGATATTGTTTTCTCAAAAAAGGGCAAAAAGTGTAAAACAGCTTCACATTTTCTATCCTTATATTAATAATTGAACCAAATCTACAACCCAATATGGAAGAGATATTATAGTGTATGTAAAATGAAAAGTCAAATAAAAAAATAATAATAATAATAAAACATAATGCTAGCAATTAAAAAGTAATAAAAACAATATACTGATATTTGTTATAAGCTCAATTGGAATTATAACACTGAGAAAAGGATAAATGGAGGTTGGAAAAATTACTGTCAGCATAAAAATGATCATAAGTTGGCAAATCTTTGGATTTGAGATTAAAAAAAAAAAAAAAAAAAACTAACTCTTCTTTGAGACTCTCATCACTCCTGTTTTTATATGGATGTGAGGCTTGGTGTTGCAATATATCTAGAAAGTCATGAAAGAAGATTGAACAGACCCAAAATTAATTTATAACCTGCAACATCAAGATCAAAGGAAATACTCTCTACCCTATCCTTCTGACTGAAGCAAGCCTTTCCCCCATTTAAAGCATGGCTATGACTAGGCAGCTTATGTATAAGAAGAATTTATATGACATAGATGCCAAGAGGTTTCCTGAAATTTCTTCTAACTCTAGCCAAAACCCTGACCTTCAGCCCAAACGAGAGTGGCTTAAGGATGCTTAGTCTTGGCTATACCATTGGGAGATAAAGCAGGTGATCATCTCACATAATCTAGATAATATTAAAAATATTATTACTCCCGAATTTAAGGAGAAACTGTGGGGAAATAAAGAGCTAGAGGGAAAAAGGAAACTATGATATTATAAAAAGATGATCAAGCCCAATTTTCAAAAGCAATAGTATCTTTCTGTTTTGACTAGTACTAAGAAAAAATGAATATTGCCAAGACAAAAATTAATTCTCATGAGCTTCACACTGAAAATGGGTGTTGTTCGATTCCCAAAATACCATGGGATGAAATATTTTGTCACTTGTGTGATCCTAAGAGGGTTGAAGATGAAAAGCACATTCTCATAGATTGTCCATCTTTTACTCACATTAGATCTAATTTTTAAAATATTTGTCAAACTACCAACCTTCTTGGCCTTTTAACCCAACACAACTATGATGATATGATAACACTTCTCTCACTTGTATTTGAGCATAAAAATAAAATGTTGAAGAATTCTAATTAACATTTTACCTTCATAAGGTCAAGTAAACCATATAGGCTTTAGTGGATGTTAATCACCATTATGATTATCATTGTAATTTATTTTTATTAATAAAATTAAAAATTGTATAACATACATATCATATAAAACCAAATTTAAATAGTAATGACTCATATTCATAATCATATTATTTCAAAGCATACTATAAAAACTTAATAAACATAGGTCAACCCACAATTATACTCAATTAAGAGTGGTTTTACAAGACTCTAAGTCATCACAACAATATTCATCAAGGCATCATAAGTAAACATGTCACTTTCTGGGATTCGAACTTGGGACAATTTAACTATAACTATACATAATTAAGAATAAGAATCTCTCATGTGTGTGTATTATATAAATTAAAATTCATTTTACCATATATATTAAAATATTAATTCACATCCATAACCATGGGTTGCGCTAGCACACACACATATATAGAAAGAGGGGTAATTTTACCATATAAATTAAAATAATAATTCATATCCATGGGATGATATATATATATATATATATATATATATATATATATATATATATATAATTGATTAAAAATATGAATATTTCTCTTATAGAGATGGAAAATTTTATAAATATAAAAGATAATATTTTTTTTTTAACATAATCGGGTGTTGTTTTATATTCCAAAAAAAAGTTGAGGAGGCTGAAATCCTGTGTTACAAAGCTTTATCCCAGGGAAGCAAAGAGAGGAAATGCTGCGGGGAAGACAAAATTCCTCTTTATTCCTGCCATTTCTGAATTCTGAAAAACCTAGACAAGTGTAGATTCTAATGAACTGAAACAATAGAAAACAAGATTTACAAGGCATGCTTAGTCTATGTTAATATGGCTGATTTGTCGAACTGTAGATTCTTCAGGCTTGATATCAGCGTCAGCGCCCTTGATGCTTGATGAGCTAGTATTAACAGCGTTCCTATTTTCCATCATAAACTTCAGGATTTCGATGGATTCCTGTGCATGACTGCACTTGTTGGAGAGATCGTTGAACTACTCTTAGAGCGAAGAGATTCTATGGAGGAATAGGTTGAGATCAGCTTCATACTTGTCACTGGTGAGCCAGGCATGATTTTTGATATTGGCATCCAAAATCTTCTGATGGGCACGAATTTGCTCCAACTCGGCCTGAAGGTCGACGCAGTGCAGACAGTCTTCACTTCTTGCCATTTTTGTAGACTAGATTTGATGCTTGGAGCGCTGAGAAGGCCGAGAAGCTGATTGATGTTGTAGCTACTTGACTTGGATGCTCAGAACGAGAGCTGTTAAATTCACAAAGCAGGGAAGGGAAAGCGGAGACAGGAGGGGCAGCTCAAACCAGCACTGAGTATAGTCAACAGACTCAACAAGAGCAAAGAACTTAGAGCAAGAAGGCAGAATAAGCAAAATCAGGGAGGGTGACTCAAAGGGAGAAAGAGGGACGACAGGCCCGATCTCAACATGAGAAGAAGACAAGATGCAAGAATGAAAGGAGGAAGGGGCGTATAAGGGAAGGATTAATAGAGGGCCTGACAAGGGAATGTAAGGAGAAGCAAAGGAAGGGAGATGAGGGAAATCACGGGAGAAGGAAGGACAAGACAGGGAGGGATGGGTGATAAGATGGAAATCGGCTGAGCGGATCATTGTCAGCGATTTGATGGGATATTCAAGATGTTGCCGAATATCAAGATAGATTTTGGCAGAGGTGAGGATCTGAAAAAATCTTGATAAGGTGCAGATGTCAGAGTCATCAGATTTACTACAGGTCAGATTGAGACAATAGATGATTTTGGTCATGGAAGATGATGCTGAGATTCAACTGAGTTGCAAAGAAGATTACCCAAGGTTCTGCCACAGGCTCTGTTGGCATAGGAGTCGGCCTCCTTATTGAGGGTGCGAAGGACGTGGAAAAAGCACAGATCTGTCATTGATTGATCGAGAATTTGACAATGACTAATGGTTTGTTGAAGAAGAACATTGGGAGACTTTCTATTATGAGCCATTAAACTGATGACTACAGCCGAGTCACCAAATATCATTGTTGTATCTATACCAATTTTATGGAGCTGGACAAGCCCCTGGTATAGAGCCAGAGCTTTGGCCCTATTATTGGAGATGGGGCCAAGCAGCCATTCATAGGTAACGATGTGTTCCCCATTGGCGTTGAATATGACTCCTCCTGCCCCTACAATTTCAGGGTTATATTTGGAAGCACCATTAAAGAAGAGATAGTAGATGTTGCAATTTCTGAGCCAAGTTGAGAACTCTTCTTCTTTTAATCTTATTTTCCAGTTATGGCTAGCATTGTTGAGCAGGTTGTTGGTGATATTCCCGTTTTTGTTACTGTTGTTTTTGTCCAGCAAATAACCATTGAAGTTCCACTCTTCGACATAGAGGCCAGTGATATCAATATTCCTTTGGTTTTTGGCAAAGATGGTTTCTAAGGTGAGGCTCCTTGCCTTGTTTCATAGTTTTCCTATGATCGTTTCCTTGTCTTTGAAGACCCTGTGGTTTCTTTCCAGCCAAATGTTCCACAAAAGATAATAGGGAAGAGTATCCCAAACCCTTTTAACTATATTATTCTTCTTATGCTGCCACAGATAGTTCTTCTTCCAAAGTTGCAGAACTTCTCCTATGGAATTATGAGAGTTCCAAGGAATATGGTCGGTGAAGGATATTTCTCTCCAACAGGTGGTAGCAAAGGGGAAGGCAATGAAGAGATGCTAAATGGTTTCTTCAACAGCTTGATAGTTCAGACAACGGAAAGGACCACTAATTCCTCGTTTTTTCAAATTTTCAGAGGTGAGGATTTTCCCTTTAAGGAGAGTCCAAAGGAAGAATTTAATTTTAGGAAGGGTCTCAGACTTCCAGATAGTTTTCCAATGAGTCCAAATGGGCGTGGGACGATTACTGTTGCAAATGTGCTGGTGGGCAGCTTGAATTGTATAATTGGATCTAGATGGATCCCAGCAGAAACCATCTATACCATTTTTTTTATAGGAGCTATGCTATGAATATGGGCTTGGAGAACAGAGAAACTTGCCTTGAGATTTATGGGAATGGCCGGAAAATTCCAACCCGTCCATAATTGAGATTGGGAATCCCACTGGGAAATCTAATCCAAGTGTTGAATGCCTATGTTGTCAAAGAAGGAGAGGATTTTATTAGCTCCAGCTTGGTTGTTGATAGGTTGTTGTCCCATAATTTTATCAGCTCCAATTTTAATATTAGCACCTCCCTTGGGAACTTTAGATATGTTTTGAGCCATATAGGGGATTGCTTTCTTGCACAATCTCCAAATTTTGGAGCAGTCTCTGTTAAGAATGTCGTAGTCAAGGAGGTGTTGCCTTGGGAAATTTAGATACTTAGCTTCCAACACCCTTTTCCACCAAGTAGAAACGCTGGTGATAAGTCTCCAAGCAATCTTGCCACCAAATGCTAGATTAAGAAACTTGGGAGATCTAACTCTGAGGCCTCCTCGATCTTGGGTTTGAATGACCTGCTTCCAGCTAACAAGATTGAACTTCTTTTTTTCATTTTTCCCTCCTTTCCAAAGAAATTGGCGGAGGATGATTTCCATTTTATGATGAAAGGAGGCAGGAGCTTGGAGGAGGGTGAATTGGTATAAGGGCAGAGAGGAGATACTTGATTTTAAGAGAACTAGGTGACCTGCTGGATTGAGCTAGATGGAACCCCATTGCTACACTTTCCTTTTCATTTTGTCTATTATAGTATCCCATACTTCTGCCTTTAATGGACCAGCTCTCACTGGCATGCCCAAATAAGTGAAGTGTTTCCAATCATAATTGTAAGAAACTCCGAAGGTATTGGCGATATTGTGAAGGACTTGAGCTGAAGTATTCCATCCATAAATGCAGCTTTTCAACTAATTAACCATTCCTCCAAAGTATCGCATATATTTTTCTAGAATATCTTTGAAGCGCGGGCTATTACATTGGAAGCTCCTCCAATTAGCAAAGCATCATCAGCAAATTGAGAGTGATTTATATTCTTTACCCCATTCCCATATTTAATGTCTGTGATGAGGTCGACCCTCCGATTCAGCCATCAAAATGAAAAGATAAGGAGAGAGAGGGCACCCTTGTCTTAGACCTCGAGATGATTGGAAAGCAGTTCCAGGTCTGCCATTAACAAGAGGAGATATCCAGGGGCCAGAAATGCATGCTTTAATGAGGTTCAAAAAAGACACATTGAACCCCATTTTCTTTAGTACAGCAATGAGGAAAGAGTGCCTTACTCTGTCAAAGGAATTGGCAAGATCTAATTTAAGAATAAACCCATTCTCGTTTCTAGCCTGGCTCGAATGGATAGCTTCTTAGACAAGGAGTATAGAATCAGAGATTTGTCTATTGGCCAAGAAACCTCCTTGGTTTTCAGAAATGAGGGAAGGGAGGAAGGGTTTGAGGCGAGAAGCAAGGATTTTGGTCAGGGTTTTGTAAGAGGAGTTGCAAAGGGAGATGGGTCGAAATTGAGCAAAGGAAGAGGGTCGATTTTCTTTGGGAATGAGGGCAAGGTGGGTGGCATTGGTGAAGCCTCCAATTTTGCCCTTTCGTTGGGCCCATTTGATCATTTTGATTAGATCTTTTTTTATTATTCCCCAATAAGCTCGGTAGAAGCAGATGGGGAAACCATCTGGACCTGGAGCTTTGTCAGGTTGGAGGGTCCAAATAGTTCTTCTTATTTCTTCCTTGTCGATCTCCTTGTTCAAATTGTCATTCACTTCCTTGATGATCTCGTTTGGGAGATATTGCAACAGATCTGTATAATCTTCCTCCTCCTTTGATTCGATTAAGAGAGCTCTGTAGTGGTCTGAGACTACCTTTCTAATAGCACCTTGGGTGTTTTGATGATTTCCATCTGCATCCAAAATAGAATTTACATTATTCCTTATTTTTCGTACAGTATCATGCTTATGAAAGAAAGCAGAGTTCTTATCTCCCCCTTGCAGCTAGAGCTGCCTCGATTTTATCCTCCATTTATGTTCCTCCTCTCTGTTTGCACGACACAGTTGTGAATAAAGATCGCTCTCTTGGTCTTTGTTCTCCTGTGAGAGGCCATGTTCCTTTGTTACTCTATGGATATAGTCCAATTTGCTCTTTATCTCTTTTTTGGTCTTCTCGGGTTCCTTATAGCAATTTTTTGCCCAATCCTTTAAAACTTGTTTGGCCTTTTTTAGCTTGGTTTCCCATATGTAACCAAGGGACCCTTCAACGTGCTAGCACCAAGTGTTTTGAACAATCTCTTTGACAGCTAGAATGCAGTTCCACAGAGAACTATATTTAAAGTGAATGGGTCCAAGAGGACAGTGGGCTTCCAGAGTAAGTGTTATAGGGTAATGATCAGAGGCTGAGAAAGGAAGGATGGAGGCATAACCGGCAGAGAAGGAGGAAAGAAATGTGACATTCACTAAGATTCTATCGAGCCTTTCCATAATTTTACCTTTACCCAACCTGCGATTGCTCCAAGTATACCTTCGATTTTTTGGAGCAACATCAATGAGATCATGATCCTGCATGATGTTTTCTAACTGAACTCTATAAGGATCAGGGGTGAAACTACCTCCTCTTGTCTGATTGGAATGAAGTATAAGGTTGAGGTCTCCCCCAAAAATAATATTATTACTTTCTTCTTCATCTATGTTGGCCTTGAGATCATCCCAACAATGCTCCTTGTCTTTGTAGTGATTAGGAACATAGATATTATAGATGACTATAATTTGTCTATCTATTTCGTTTTCTAGAACGATTTCTATCCAATGTTGGTTAACAGTGTCAATTATATGATTCCAGATGTTGTGGTTCCAAAGAGTTGAAATTCCTCCATAGGCGCCCCTTGATTCACTAATGCTGCCATTATACTGCTTCTGCTGATCAATGATTCCAATCATTTCTTGCTGACTCTGTTTTGTTTCTTGTAACAAAAGGATTTCTGGTTTCTCACCATGAATAAGATCTTTTAAGACAACTATTTTGGAGGGGTGCCCTAGTCCCCTACTATTCCAAGATAGAAATTTCATCATTGGGTATGAGGGGTACGGAGAGGTGCTCACCCCCCTTGATCCTTGTGGACTGCTTCTTTATCATATTTCCCTAGAATGTAGGATTCTATAGGATTCTGAATGCCCATGGCTATATCTTTCTGAGCGTTCTCATCCCTTTGTTGCTTAGCAGAATTCCTACCCAGCCCATGTGTTTTTTGAGGGTCACTAGTTGCTCCATGCTCTTTTGAGGAACTCCTGGTATGTCTAATAGGAGGAGGATCAAGGGAAGGATGGGAGGAGATAAGCGGAGGAAGAGAGGTTTCGAGGGTATCGGCTTGGACCAAAGGAGGGGGGTAATTTCGGACGGGGGAGAGGACAGAAAAAGGATTGGATGAAGAGGGGGGAGGAAGATGGGGGGGGGAGGGAAGAGTTGGAGGGGGATTAGGAGGAGGGGATAGCTACATTGTGAGCTGAAGGGCCAGCTTCAAGAGGAACTTTAGGCATGGGGGCCGTCTTCTTTTTCTTAACAGTTTCCCATTGATCATCTTGTGAACCACTCTCAACATCAACAAGTTTAGTACAACGATTGGCAAAATGGCCATATTCATGACATACCTTACATTTAAACGGGATCTGCTCGTAATCCAGCTACTAAATATGACTCTAGCCGTCCACTTTGAGTTTGATGGCTTCGGGGAGGCCTTTTCCTAAATCAACTTCAACACATATGCGCGCGCAGGCTTGCATATTATCTTTTGGCTCGCTGCGATCAATGAATTTGCCAACTGCGTTCCCGATTGCTCGAACAGATTAGTCTCCCCAGCAATGGAGGGGGAGATGAGGAAGCCTAACCCAGACCGAAACAGCGCTAGGAACGTCCAATTCTAGATCAAAATCTAGAGTCCATTTATTAAAATATAGACCTCTGGAATCCATGAAATAAGGGCCATTTCTGAAGATTAGGTCCTTGTCTTCTCTAGATTCAAAATGAAAGTTGAAGTACCCTTTCCCGCAGAATCAAATGGATATTTTGCCTTGTATTTTATCAAACCAATTTCTTTCGACCCATCTTTGCACAGTCTTCGGGGATGGCCAGAGACCCATAAATTGACCAATGAGACCTCTTTTTGCTAAAGAAAGGGCAGCCATACAGGGAAGAACTGGGGGAAGATTGACTTCTTGAAGAACATCTAGTTTTTTGACGAACTTGGAAATGGTTGGTCGAGGGCACTACGGAGGTAGAGATTTTACCAAATAAGAAAAGGCTTGTTGGGCATCATTCGCCTTCGGTGTAGCGTCCGGAGGGGCCATGGCAGAGAGCCAAAGGCCAAGGCAAACACAGAGTGGCTTGACCTAGCAAGGGCAAAGAAGAGCGCGCACACTGAATTTTTAATATAAAAGATAATATTATTAAAAAAAAATCATAGATCTATTTCAATTTTTAGGAGTGGAGAGAAATCAAATCTTTCAAGATGTAAATATTTTTCTAAATTTTTTATTCAAAAAATTGCACTTTGAGAGATTTGATTTCTCTACATATTTGATAGATCAAGAATTAAGATAAATAGTTGATACATATTTTGACTATACTTATTTGAACTATCATATACCATCAAATTTGCAATTAGCAATACATTGCTTGTGTATGTTTTAATTTGGTTATGATAACCACGGGGTTGTTTTTTAATTTGGTTATGATAACCAGAGTTGTGTGTAAATTTCATAGGATAATAAGAAATTATTACGTAGGGAAATTTATTTAATATTATATAAATTTTATTGTAATGGATCAAATATTGTATGCAAAACTTATTACTTATTGACTCAAAAATGGTTATTTTTCACTCTATCCAAACATGCCTAGCAGGAAGTAAGATGTTATACGACACTTATTACATTAAAAAAAAAAATTGCAGACAAAAAATAAATAAAGTTTGGTATTAGTTTGGGATTTCTCTTTACATATCAGTATAGATCCATTTTAAATGCGGATTTAATCTTTACATATTAACATATATCCGTTTTAAATACGGGTTTAACATGAGTTGAGAAGGATCGAAATTCTTCTCCTCTAAATTTGAAAGATCCAATTTCTTCCCATGCAATTTTTTTATGAGTGAACATTATTTAAATGTTTTCTATAAGTATTTAATTTTTTTTTTTTTTTTAATTTTTTAAAAATTTATTTTGATCCACATGAACAAAATTTCAACTTTGATGACAAATAAACAACATTACAAATCATACTAGATTATAGAATAAACCTCTCGACTTCATCATTAATTACAAACTCTTATCTTTATACAACAAAATGATTCAACAAGTCTTATAGTGATAATATATAATCAATCTTAATACCCATACCCACTGGATGTTGTTTGTATCACAGTGGAACTCCCATTCGTACTGCGTATTACAGTCCGAATTTTAACCAATCAACGTTATAAATTTAGAAAATATAAATTCTAATAAATGTAAAAGCATTAAATCACCACATATTTCTAGAATGTATAATATAGTTAAGAATGACTAGACGAACTAAATGTCACCGCTATTAACAAAGATCAACATGATTTTATTGTTTTTAAAAATCATAAACATCATGCTTCTAAGGAATATGGTGATCATATTCAATAGAAAACTAATGAGAAAAAACTAGGAGTTAGGCAAAAAGGGATCCTTGGAGTGTAAGATAACTAAAGTCGATGCGCCTTGAAGGCTAAATGAACTCATCATTGTATTAGAGATATAAGTTAAGTAATATTAAAGACACCAAATTGGTGTATGAGAACCCTTTGTTTGTGGGACAATTGACCTACTTCTGCATAGCAATATGAGACCCCCTTGTTTGTGGGGAAACCCACCTCTGCGCAGCGATTTGACTATTAAATATACGAAGGCATATATACTCTACCCCTCTGGTTTTGAACTTGTAACTTTTTAGAAAGAAACACATGGTCTTAACCATTAAGCCTACTCAAACTATATAAAACACCCTTAACTTTTATTTTTTAAAAATTCCAATATTTCAAATATCCATATCCAGTTAATCAAGGTTTTAAAAATTTAACATCATGTGAGACGAGATAATCTTTTCATGGTTGATGATTTCCTCTATCATTTATGTTATGGTATAAAAATTTCTTCCCATCTAAAATGCTAGGTTGTCCTCTAAACTATCTTATGTTTATTTTGGTTTTCCACTGTAGCTACCATCCTCAGTGTATTGGAAACGGAATGAGAAATGCAATGCTAGGAACTTGGACTGCTACTAATCCTTGTAGGCCTGAATGGGTTGGGGTCTCCTGTACAAACTTAAGCCAAATAAATTTAGTGTGAGTATCTCCTTTCTTAAATTCAGTGTCACTATCCTTTACGGTGGCTTAGGGTAGTTATTTATGTTAATTGAAAGGTATTTTGAAATATTTTAGATTTTGTTTATGTTAATATTTTGTTTATGGATATTTTAATTTTATATAAATGATGTGAATACACTATTCCTAGTTATGATTAGATATGATATCGAAAATATAATTAATTATTATGAGTTTTTATTGATTTTTAGTTTTATTAAATTGAATTTATATCAAAGATATTTATCTTTTTATTTAAAATTTGGGTTAGAACTATGTCTTAGTCTATTAATTTGGTAGAACCCATATTTAAACTGATATTCCATATTTAAACTGATATTGAGTTTTGATAATAATCATTTGTCTTATAATTAATAATTATTATATAAGGCATTATTCACTAATGAGCTTAAGGAAAATCTTATAGTAAATATTGATCATCCTATTGAGCTTCAAACATTTTAAGTGCCTTAGTGTCCTATAGAAGATCAAATATAAGAATGAACATTGACAATGATTATTATACATTAATGTATGGACAAGTTAATCCATGAATCTATTTCTATGGTAGGGATTTATCATACAATTACTAATTGATTGGAATGCTTCCACCCACCTTATGATTCTTGATTAAACTAAAAAGGTTGTGAGTGTATTAAGTCTAACTCTTTCTCAAATTATGAATCACTAACAAGACTTAGGTTAAAATTCTATATAATATTTATAGATAATACTCTTAAGTCATATTTCAATTGATAATCATTTGTGGCTTGACCCAAGATTCTGGTCGAGTGTAATTTCAGTGGGGGCATCCTAGATGAGCTGGGAAAACTAGTTAATCTTGAATTTTTGTAAGATTATCATTGAATAAGCAACAATTATTATGTTCTGGATTTTATAGTAGTTATACATAATGAATTGAGATGCTAATTCTTAGTATATTTTGTTCCGACGGGGTTTTATTCCAATAAATTTAGTGGCTAAATGCCTCCATCATTGGGTAATTTAGTTAAAATCACCTAGCTAGATCTTGCAAACAGTCAACCTACTCAAACTCTTTTGGTATCAAACTCAAGTCACACTGGATTAGAAAAACTCCTTGTTGCAAAACACTTGTAAGAAACATATATTGTTTATGGTTTATTTGGGTTCCCATAAATGAATTAATCACTAATGTATTTCTTAGTATTTCTTGTTATTCAAGCCATTTCAACCAAAACAAACTTATAAGTCCCATTTCACTGAATATTTTCATCTTGAATATGAGTCTAAGACGTGTGAGTAAAACACAATCATATCTTTTTTATTTTATCAAAGTTAATATTGATTAGAATTTAAGAAGTGTTAAAGCATTTTTCTAATATGTGTAGATTGTTTGATAACAATGATTTTTCCAAGGAGATCCCTATTACTCTATGATTTCTAAAACACCTAAATACTTTGAGAGTAAAAAAAAATTCATTACACCATGTACTTATGCATTGTTTTGGTTTTTCAAACATAGTTTGTCTAACTTTATTTTCCACGTTTAGCTATAGGAGGCTTAACAGAAACTCTTTCACTAGTTTGACTCCATTGAACACCAACGACGTACAAATGCTCTTTGAACTATAGCAATATTCATATATATGATATTTGTGCTTTAGAATCAAAATCTTCAATCATGGATACAAATTAATGGATTAATCCTCCTTATATATTATTTCCACATTAAATCCATTGTCTTTCGAATGAGGATAGTTAGTGACAAATGAAGTACAAATCTTGTACTAGAGTTGTGGAACCTACCTCAAAAAAGATAACAAGACTTTAACTAAAATAATAGTTCCATCCTTCATTAACAAAACATGACTGATATTGGGTACCATCCTCGAATCAAGGGAATTTCCCAAGGATATTAATAATACTGAGATGATTTAGTATAATGCATTATGTTTAATAAGGTCCATCTTGTATTCTCCTTGAGGATACAATTATTAGGATTTTTTTTAATGCAATACACAGTTTGAAAATAGAATGAAGAAACTTATATTTATAATTGAACTTTGTTTTAGCGACTCAAGGCAATGTACCGATATTGTGTTGTTTTTAAGCATCTATCAAATAATAAACTATAGGATTCGATTCTATACTTATCCTTGTAACTAATCTTTAATATGTCTAAGTAGATTTTACACTTGTGTTGTTGTTAAAAAATTTGGCTTATATTAATTTACATATAGTGAATTCGTTGTTCACGGACTTGAGCAACAATTCCTTCATGACATTAAAATTTCCCGAGTGGCTTCCAAATTTACATGGCTTGACAAAAATGTAAGTTCTTAAAAATTTCAATTTTTTATAAAATCCTTGAATATTGGAAGAAGATTTGTTAGAATAATTGTAGATTTATGTTGATGTGTCGTTTCACAAAAAAACTAGGGAATTGCAATCTGACAAGACAAATTCCCTCCAAATTTTTTAATGTGGTGTTCCTTGAGGCTATGAATCATAGTGGAAATCCCCTGAATCAACCTATGACTCTAAGCAACAGTGTAAGACAGATCCTAAAATTGATACACCTTTAGAGTAGAAAAATCAATGATGCACCTCAGTTAGGAAATGCTAACATTTCTATAATGTGAGTACCTTATCTGAATCCACTTTTTCATCTCTATATTTACACTAAGGTCAATTTCACAATTTAGGAAGTAAATACCCAATGAATTGGTGCCTATAAAGATTAAATTTGAGGGTTGATTCTCATGAGTGTTAATGTTTATCCTAATTTACCATTTGTTAATGTGTTCATCTAGATCAAGTCTTAATATAGTCTTTGGGTAACTTGATCATGGAATTAAATTATTATGGATTGAAATATGGAAATGCGGGCTTGAGGGAATCTTGTTTTATCAATCCCAAGATTCAGGATCTAGTAAATTCTATCGAAGTTTCACTAGACAAACTAGCTACGAAATGAGTCTAGCATAATGTGGAGGCAATAAAATCTCCTTGAATTCATTAAAGTTCAATCCTCAAACCTGCCAATGCGAGCAACCTTGTAAGGGCCAATTATAGTTCAAAGCTCCCTCACTTTCAAAAATGAGCAATAAGCAGATATTCTGGATGTTTTAACAAACTCCTTAGTCTAATCTCTATGTGGGCATAATGTATATGTGTTTCCTCAATTTTGACAAGATCAACTATCTCTACATAGGTTCAAATTTTTCCTAAAGACCTTGGCGTCTTTGAATACTCACAGATTTCAAATATTAGTTCCAACCTCAATAATAAAATGCATAAGCCTCCCAATGAATTCCAATCCTGTATTTTCAGTGGAGTTCTATTCCCTCTTCTTAATAACATGACACTTGAATTGCATACTCTTGGACTTTTTCTATTGCCAATCAAAATGATATGATAGCATTTAAATTAGAATAATTGGTTTGTGTAGTTGTTTGTAAAATATGAGCTCAAGAAAAATCATTGGCATAGTTATTGCAACAATTGTGTTGGTTCTTGGTATTATAGGAATATTTATGCTTTAAAGAAAATGAAAAAATCCTATCAGAATATAGAAATTCATAAACCATTCAATACAATATAATCTCTCGTTTACATGATCAAAATATTGAAAAATGTATTTGAGTTCCATCATTCAAGTAAATTTTGATAAATTCTATATGGGAATTATCATGGCATCACGGGGAACAAGTGGTCAAGATGATGGAGGTGCTCTTAAACTAAAATGTGCAAGATGGTTTTCCTTCACTGAAATCAAGGTGAGAAATATTTTTTATGAGACTAATGGAGGATATGGCAGGGTATACATATAAATGCCTAGAGTTATTTTGATGAGTACTAATACTGTGATAGGATAAATAGGGTGTCTATGTAATTATGAATAATAAAAAATAAACTACACACCAAAACCAATATGGCAGGATTAAAACCGATACATGCTTTGAACGAAAAGAACAACTCTCTTTGTATCACTTTGACATGCAATGGTTACCAATAAGGCATTAGAGTCATTTAAATATGATTATGAAAATTTATAAACAATAAACTTGGATAACACCAAGCCATAACTATGTAAATGTTATATACTAACGCAAGATGGAGCTTCAAACAGTTAATTTGAAGAGAGTGTTTATCCTTGTCACTAGAATTTGCAAGCATACAAGGAAATGCTAGATGGAGATGAAATGGTGGTAATCGAAAGGGATAAACAAGGGTCGATCCATAGTGGATACTAAATTAAAAATGAGGTTGAGCTTCTCTCTCAATTTCATCATAATAACTTGGTGAGACTATTTTATTTTTCCTTTAAGTAATAATAAAATATGTGTGTTCACAAGTACTTCCCAAATGGAACTCTTGGAGAAAGTCTCTCTAGTAATAATATCGAAGAATATGCCATCTTCATATCAAAACATTTATGCTCTAGCACCATATATGTGACTTGAAAGTATCAATATTCTTTTGGATCTAATATAAGATATGTGGAAGCTCATACTCTAGTTTGGACCCTAAAGAAAGTAAGCTTCCCTAATATGCCCGACACTTGGTGCAATTAGTGTGAAATACCTGCCTAAAAGGAACTATATCCTCAACCTAAAAGCTATAAACTTGATTTTGTTGCCTCATAGAATCACTTATGCTTATTCTGTTGAGAAGCACTCTACAACCTAGTATGGGGACATGTAACCTTTAGTAGTTGTAAAATGAGTGTAAAATGTAAATGTAGGCTATATTCAAATTATATGCCTTAATTATTAAGTTGACTCAATTGAAATTTAAACATATAACATATATATTGTGCATCTGTGAATGTAAGGATTGGGGTATTAATCTCTTTTATTGCTTGATAGTGAGAGGTTTAGATTTTGTAATATCAAGGCTTCTTTACTGCAGGGTTTGAAGTGTTGAACATTCTTTGTTGTGGGGTACTTATTCTTAGCAAGATATGCATGTTTTAAGTGTTTTTTATGTTAAAACACATTGTATGTTATTGCGTTGTGTTATGGTCAATGTGGCATGAAATTATATATTAAAAAAAAAGCTGAATAGTGAATATATAGTTTAACACAAAGCTTCAATGTAATTTTCCCCACAGTTTATCATAAAACTTGAGTACACTTTACCAATTTATCATAAATATTCAATTACTAGCACCATCTATGAATTCTAATATATTAGTTTGTTAAATTTATTTTTATCTTTCCTTCTCCTTGCAATTTACCAATTTATCATAAATATTCAATTACTAGCACCATCTATGAATTCTAATATATTAGTTTGTTAAATTTATTTTTATCTTTTCTTCTCCTTAAATAAACAATAACACATTCAAAACTCTATATATCACACATGACCTCCAAACCCCTTGACAAACATATTAAGTAAATCAAGAGAAAAAGGATGATTTATATCTCTAATAGACACCATGAACCACTTTCTTTCTTACCAACAAGATGGAGTGAATCCTTTTCTAACTCTTGCTCAGCTTTTAGAAACTTCAAATGACTATAATAGACTTAAACTAGAGTGATAGAAAACCATTGTGACCAATGATGACAACAAATATAGAACCGTGAAAATTAGTTATTAGTGTGCAATTTACAATGAAATATTGACTAATTTAAAACTTAATAATGTGTGGCTTCTTTTCAAAGTTTATAAATTTAAATGAGATGAAAAAAGTATGTAAACTTATTACAATAAATTTTATAGAAGGATTTACTAGAGGAATTTACCGTTAAATTTTAGTTACACACTATTTATCAAATTACCGTAAACCTTCAATTACAAGCACCATTTATGAATTCAAAATTATAAGTTTGTTGAATTTATTTTATCCCTCGTAAATAATACTACTTGAAAATTTTCCTTATGATTCTGCTTGATTTACTTGTTTGAATGATTTACATAAATTTTTTAAATCTTCGATATACCATAAAGAAGCAATATTTTAACCATGTCACTGTGAAAACAATCTTAAATTCTTGAATACCATTATATGGTAAGACGGTATATCTAAGAAAATATTTTTAAAATGTGCACAAGTTATTCAATTACGTTATTGTCTATTAGGTTATTATTAATTACGTCGTAAGCCATTCCCTTTGAGAACAACTCCCCTCTTATGCTATTTGTCCCATTTTAAACGTTGATTTTGGTGTTAGATGATTGAAATATTATCTACCATAAGAGTAAAAACCACTATTAATCAATTAAAATGTGTAACATGATTTTTCCCTACAATATGTCCCCCTTCACATATTCTCTCCCAATCGGAAGCAACAATTCTACAAGCGGTGTTGGGAATTCAAGAAGATGGTTGGCGTGACCAGTAGCTTAGCTCGAAGTCGAACTAGGAAATTCGGTGTAGATCAGTCACTTGCAATGTAGATCAATCACTTGCAATGATGGCTAGGGGTCGAACTGCATGGAGCTGGGCCATCCTCCAGAACTGTGTTTTCAGACTCAACAATTCCCCCTGCCAACAGCAATTAGTACTTAAATGTAGAATGAATTCCGTGAGATCGGTGTCTGCCGAGAATCCCAGGCCCTACAAAACGGCCTTTGCCGGCAAGAAATTTGTCAAGCGGCTATTTTGAACGCCTTCCCCTACCATACAATCACATGGCAGCGAAACATTCTAAAGCAAAACAAACACATTGCAAATGTTTTTAAAGATATTGACTACCAATATAAGTAGATTGATTCATCTCATTCTTACTATGAACCACACATATCTTGGTTATGACTTCAGGTACTTCGTTTATATTTTCTTTTTAAATGTTTGAATTATTTTATTTTACAAGGGTTGTTAAGTAGGAAAGAATAATTGGGTAATTTTGGGCTAGCTTCATTTATATTTTCTTTTTAAATGTCTGAATTATTTTATTTTACAAGGGTTGTTAAGTAGGAAAGAATAATTGGGTAATTTTGGGTTGTGGTCCTTTATACTTTGCATGAGAAAATTCATACTTAATTTCTCTAATCCTTCTCATAATGACCAGGTATATCACTCCACATTCATGTGGAGGACCATGCAGGAAGCCACATGACAAAGGGAACAAGACACCAGAGGATCCTTGCCCACATAAATGTACTCTTCAATGCCATCTAGGTCCACATCTAACTTGCACAATGATGACCCTCCCTCATCCCTACCCATGTGGTAAAACAATGATGACAAGGAGATCCAACGATCATAATTCTACTAAATCATCTTGTGAAAAGAAGTGTGAGACACCTCTCGAATGTCAATGCCATTAATGTGAAAATATTTGTGTTATGAAACCAGCTCAAGAAAAGATAGAAAAGATAGATCAACGCCTTAGAATTCAGCCTCTTCGAGGGGGCAACCTCCTTTACATTACATAAATGAACAATTCTTGGATGATACAAATGAAAAGACCTCCTTTCTATATATAGGAGTCTAAGGGGTCATAACATAATCAAACCTACATAACAATAATAATGTGAGGGCACAATAATAACAATAGTGGGCTTCTATGGGGCACAATAGTAACAATATGGGCACTACGTGGGTACATCAATATAATAAGTGGGTTGTACTAATAACAATAAGGGGTTACACTAGTAGTATAGGGGCCTAACAAGTTGCCATGAAGGTCCTTGTGATCCTTGCAATATTTTGATAAATGATGCCTCATGATTTTGTGGGAAAAATAAGGAGAAGATAATTCGTGGAGATGTGGACATCCCAAGTTAATTAGATTGGAGGAATAGTGTGTTTCATTGTGAGAATGTGTGTATGAAGATTATTTCATGTCAAATCGCAAGTGTAGACAAATATGCCATTTTGGAGAGTGTGGAGAAAGTGAAATGTTACCTAAGAAGATTAATTCTTGTCCCTGTGGTAAAACCCAGCTGTAAAATAACTAGAGGAAGAGTTTCATGGATCATATGCCAACCTACTAAGAGATATGTGAAAAGTATCTTCCTCGTGGAAAACATTTGTGTAAAACTACTTGTGTAAACATTTGTGAAGAATTTCCCATGTGGTTCTCAGTATATTTTGTGCAACAGGCTTTGTGGTAAAATAAGGCAATGTGGAATCCATGCTTGTACTAATACCTGCCATTTACCTCCATGTGACTCATTACCTTTTGGTAAAATAAGGTGATGTGAAATCCATGCTTGTACTAAGACCTACCATTTACCTCCATGTGACTCATCTCATCATCATATGTTTGAGCATGTTGGAAAATTTGTGGAGCTCCAAGGAGACATTGCAAACACACGTGTACAACTCCATGTCACCTATATACTTCATGCCCCAATACAAGATGCAAATCTATAGTAATAATAACATTTTCTTGTGGTATATTAACAACACAAGTGCCATGTGACGCTGGAGGAAACAATACAAAAACAGGTCCAGATTTTGAAGCCTTTCTACACAAATTTCCTTCTCCTCTTCAACCATTACAGTCACATTCAAGCAGAGTTCCTAGTGGATCCATAATGAGTCTCAAATGTTGAGGAAAGGTTTATATTCTTGGTTTCGTCTATGACAAAATACATTTGTTTGCATGTTTTTTGTGCAATGCCCAAGTAGAAAAGGGATAGATTGCTTCTTGCAGAAAGACGTAACCTCTATGTATATTTTCTAGGAAGGGACTTGACATGGGTTTCGATTGTACAAGCTACATAAAACTCAAAAGCCCCTCTACATCGTAACATAAATTCCAAGGGTTCAATTCTTGCACCAGGGCAAGTGCGTCCTCTACCTTTCAAATCATCTGTATATATGCATCTGAGGCTTGTCATTTTCCTATTTGATTTACAATATGATGCAAATGTGAATTCACTGATATTCAATTTGGAGGTGAGTGTGAGCTACTGTGGCTTAATGACAATAATGCATTACTTATATTTAAAGATCACACAAGAGTTGCAACAACTCTTAAGGTTTTGAATCATGCATTTGCATATCAAGGGGCCAATGAAGCACTTGCAACCCACAACAAATGTAATGCCGAGTCGTAGTATATGGAATACAACAAAACGATCAAACGAATGAAAAACATCGTGCATGGAAAAAAATGAGAACAAGTTAAGTGAAGGTTGAAACAACTAGCAATTCTTTTGTATTGGAGATTTAAGGATGCCCTCAAATCATGTCTATTTTAATTGTAATGCCATAAAAACATGTTTCCATGGACATTTTTATTATGAAATATGTTAAAATTTGTTATTATTTAAGTAATTGATCAAATTATTTTTTTTATTTTTTATCCCAACTCTCAGCAAGGAAATCTAAAGCACAATCACCCATTACAAGAACAAATATGGAAGAATTGTACCAAAACAATCTTTGATTTCAAAGGTAGAAAATCGCGATCTATTACTTTATTTATGAGGCATTCATGTTGGCATAATCAAACAAGGTCTTTAAATTGAACATAGGTCTCATGATTTGTAAGGCTCATTGTAGCATGGTCCTTGCCTTTGTTGGGTTGTGTTACATTTTTTCCACGACTAGCCCACGTAGTTAACCGGGGGGTTAGAGGGGGGGCGGAGCCCCCCTTCGTTGCACCTATTGTGTAGCGGGGGGGGTCATAGGGGGTTTGAGGCATACCCATAATCCCACTTTATGGGGTCCGGGGCAGTGCCCCAGAAAATTTTGGTTTTGGACCCTATGTTAGGATGGGCGGACCCACTTATGGTTTTGTACATGATTTCCGCACATGTTTTTGGATGCGGTCGTTTTCGGTTCATGGTATTGGACGCGATGGTTTTTTAGTCCATGGTATTGGATGCTTCGGCATCTATATATATGTATTATAACATTGAAAGGAACATAATGAAAAATCAAGCTCGTAGTCCCGGTTTTGGGATCCAAGGGAAAATCTCTGTGTATATGTGTTTTATGTGTTATGCTCTCACATTGTTTATTTTATATGTTTTAGAATTTGTATGCAGGTAATTTCTATACGGGGTTAAAACCTACATTTGGTATCAGAGCAGTTTTGGCTTGAAGGGGACGCCTTTGTTGCTGAGGGGTTTCGCTCGGGCCTGTGGTAGACCCTGTTCAGTGGTAGATCTGCGAGATCGATTCTGGTGGTGAAAGAAGATGGCGAGCAGTGGAAAGATAGAGATCAAGAAATTTAATGGTCAGAGTTTTGAGTTGTGGAAACTCAAGATGGAGGATCT
>APFE030164820.1:289125-330089 GCA_000404065.3 Pinus taeda | reverse complement strand
TGGAAGACAACATATGATCAAAGTAGGCTCATGAACCAATCCATTATATCAAAATGGTACCCAATGGCAATACATAGTAAACTGTCATACATGATCAAAGACTCAAAACAAAAAACACATAACCAAGGAGGCTAGAAATGGCCTCTACAACAAAAGTAAATTGTGACGGTGACCAGACTCCAGTACTAGTACTACTAGCTAGTAGCTACTGCCAGAGGAGCCAAGATCATGTCGATCAATCTCTGGATCATCATCATCATCAGAGTCAGACAGGGGGCCCCATGGCTCCTCCTCATCATCATCATCTCCAACTGCAACTGTAGAAGTGGTACCACTAGCAGGCTGTGCAACTGCAGTAGTCGCACGCTGAGATAGAGTAGATATGCGGCTGTGCTTCTGTCGTGGCTGAGCAGAGGAAGCACCTACAACTGGAGTCCTTGCTGGCTGTGAGATTGAGGCTAGTGGATCTGCATTCAACTGAATAGGAGCGAAAGTGGGGAGCGAGAGTGAATACGGGAGCGGGAGCGACATTTTCAGAAGCTCCTAGTTTGGGAGTGAATCCCAGAGGGGTTCAACAACCAATGTCACCAACATCAAGGTACATAGAGGGATTGGTGCTCTTGATTAAATACGAGTTCCATACCCTAGTACATGACAAAATTCAATGGAAACATTGCAATCCTCCAATCCTGAAATCTTGAAAAAACTGATAAGTCTGCTGGATTTTGAGTGAGATCTAAAATTCTACTTTCTCCATATGAAATCCAATGAGGCCAAAACCACTCTCAAACATCCTGAGTCATTTCATGGTAATGTTAAAAATTTAAGTAAAAGGATGAAAATGAAAATTAAGGAAAATGTCACTTTTACTTTAAGAATTTAACATTACCATGAAATTTGAATAGCATATCAATAGTAGAGAGAATTTGAGTGTGTTAAATAGGGTTTGGGAGGGGGATATGGACCCCAAAATACAATTTGCAAATTCATATAACAGTTTGGACTCCAAACTAACCACCAAACAAATTTAAAATCCATTTAAAAGTTGTTAAATTGCTGAGTTAACATCCCGCTAGCCGTTTCTTGTGACTCGGTCGAGTCATAACAGAAACGGTCCATTTCGGCCGAGTCATGGCTGACTCGGCCGTCCGAACCAATTCACCCACCGTTTGATTGTGGAGGCTAATGACCCGGATCAACCCGGCCGAGTCAATGTTGACTCGGCCGTTTTTTAAAACAGTGGCGTCAACACTCCTAGCTTGTGCGTCAGCTTGAAACCCTCTGCGTCAACCCTTTGAGGCTCTGCGCAACCTCTCTGACCCTCTGCGTCACTTCTGCAGCCTCTGTGTGGCTCACGCTAGCCCTCTAGCCCTCTGCACAGTCCCTACTAGCCTCTGTGTGGCGCCTTTTGGCTCTACATCTGCCTCTACAATGGTCTTCCGGCACTATCTTTGCCTCTCTCTACTATGCATTCACTACCCCTCATTGCAAATAATCACTGGTTCGATTTCTCTTAGTAAACCCCACTCTAGAAAATCGAACTGACTGATCACTTTCGTGTATCTCCAACTAACCCTCAAGCCTCCTCTTATACTTTTTCTGTTGAGTCTTTAACGGCCGAGATTACATCTCTAATCAACGGCTAAGATTAGATTTAGCTTGATTTGTGTCATTGAGAACCTTCTCATCCAGTTTTATATTAATACCCATTAATATTTTTATTTTCCTAAGTTTAGACTTAGGAACCCATTAAAAATATTAGTTATTTTAATATCTCCTTAACCGGGTGGAATTTCCCCAAACCATTTCGGGGTCTTAGAGATCTCGTGTGCTTTAGCCTCTCCACCAATTTTCATGCTAGAGCACATCCAATGCTACCCCAAATCAACAAGATGGAGGCCGACTAGAGTCGGTAATGGAGTTGACGATTTCGAAGACTAGGGGCCAACCCAAACCACCCCATCCAGATATTCAAGCCATCTTGGACGGGTACCCTGTAGTGTTTAGGGACATCCCACCTGGACAACCACCTGACAAAGGGTTTGACCACGCCATTGAGCTAAAGCTAGGGGTATAGGCAGTCATCACAACCCCTTACAGACATCCCAAGGCCTACCGGGATGAGAATGAACGAGCCATTCAGGAGTTGTTGGCATTGGAACACATCAGGCCCAGTTCTAACCCCTTCGCTTCATCAATTGTCCTAGTGAAGAAGAAGGATGGTAAGCTGAGGATGTGCATTGATTATAGGGCCCTCAATAAGAAAACTTTGAAGAACCGATACCCCATTCCCCAGATAGATGAGTTGATGGACGAGCTTAGAGGAGCCTGTTGGAAAATGTAACTAGGTTCAGTCTTCATTAAATGTATTTGAGTCATCTTGTAATGTACTTGTCAAAAGAATAAAAGAAAAGAATTTTTTTTATTATTATTATGACTTATTAAAGCATGGGTTTCATGCTTGGGTCATCATGTTTTCGGTCAAAATCCCCATTGAGGACTTCTAGGATTTATTCTGAGTCAATAGAGTCATTGTACTTTTAAAAAGACCCTTCTTGGGCTTTTGAATCATGTAAAAAGGTTAAGTATTGAGTCAAATATGAATTGTGTTGCCTCCACACCAAGTCGGACCTAAGATGATCAAGTCAGCCTCAAAGAGGGCTATTCGACCTCACCAAAGGACCATAAATGAAGTAGTTTGAATTCCATTTGAAGCACTCACTCAACAAGCTAGTTCGATATCTCTTGAAGCTAGAAAAAGTGTGAAATAGAGGAAGGAAGAAAAGGAAGTGTGAGTTTCGTCTAGGAGAAGGAAAAGAGGAAGATCGAAATTTTGATGCTCCTATCTCTCTCTCTCTCTCGTGCCCTGATTTGGAAGATTGAAGTTCTATTGTTGATACAGTAGCCAGTTGCCGCATGTTGTTGTTGCCAGATCAAAGTATAGGTCGAAGGTGCTGGTGATGCTGCCTCAGGAAGTTGTATTGGGCCAAGATCGAAATTCCTATGTGAAGATCAAAGTCTTTCAGTGAAGATCGAAGTCTCCAAAGCAAGGTCAAAGTTGTTGGGTTGAAGAAAGTGTTGCTACTGCTGCCAGGTCAAGAAGGATCATTTGCAAAAGAAGAGTAAGGTTGACTTGGTGTGGAGGAAAGTTTGCGTCAAGGTCTAGAGTCTTTAAATATCTCCAAAAAACTATTGAAAGAAGAATTACTGACTGGGTTTTCCCCTAGAGAGGGGTTTTTCCCTGGTTGTGAGCCTATATCTGGTGTCCATTGTTTTGTGTGTTATTGCTTGATGAACTAAAAGAAAGAAGATATAAAGAAACCTAATAAGAAGTCAAGAACATCACAAGTAATTATCAAGTATAAGAAACTTTTTCTGCCTTTCTAATTTTCTAACAGAACCAAGTACTTCTCTAAGATAGATCTACGTTCACGAGACCACTAGATTCGAGTGAGGGATGAGGATATCCCTGAGACAACATTCAAATCTCACTACGGCCACTTTGAGTTCTCGGTTATGCCCTTCAGGCTGACCAATGCTCCTGCCACCTTCTAGTCTTGCATAAACAACGTGTTCTGCAAGCAGTTGTGCAGTGTTGGTATTCTTTGATGATATCTTGATCTACAACAGGACATGGGAGGAGCACTTGCAACACCTAGAGGAGGTGCTTAGTATTTTGGAGGGGCAACAATTCTATGCAGAGCTGTCCAAGTGCGAGTTTAGGCTAATGGAGATGCTCTACTTGGAACATATTATTGGAGATGATGGAGTGCCCATGCATGAGGAGAAGACCAGGGGCATCCAAGATTGGCTAGTCCCCTGGAATGTGACTGAGCTGAGGGGATTTGTGGGCATCTGCACTTATAACAAGAAGTTCGTTAAGGGCTTCTCACAGCTAGTGGACCCTCTCATAGATTTGACTAAGAAGGGGGTATTTGCATGGTGAGACAGGGTATATGCAGTGTTTGAGCACCTCAAGGAGGTGATGAGCAGTTGTCCAGTGTTGGCACTACCTGATTTTACACAGCCTTTCACCTTGGAGTGTGATGCATCAAGTGAAGGCATTGGTGTTGTTTTGTCACAGGGAGGCCACCCGATAGCATTCGAGAGTTGGAAACTCCTTACACATGAGAGGATGTACTCGATCTATGACAAGGAGATTTTGGCCATCATACATGCATTGGCCAAATTCCGACAGTACTTGGTGGCCAACAGGTTCAGAGTGAAGATTGATAACAACAGTCTTCGTCACTTTCTAGGGCAGAAGGGCCTCAATGATAAGCAACAGAAGTGGGTTAGCAAGATCCAAACCTATGACTTTGACATAGAGTATGTCAAGGGCAAGCATAATGTGGTGGCGGGTGCCCAATCCAGAAGGCCAACGACACCTTCACTCATGAGCATTAGCCAGGATTGAAGGGCATAGTTGTTGGTAGAGTACTCCAAGGATCAGTGGGTGTGTGAGATCCTTTAGAGTACCTATGGAGATGAGCGTTACAAGGTGATGGTTGATGTCATTTATTACAAGGATTGTGTACTCTTAGTATTTGACTCGTAGTTGAGGTAAAGGATTCTCCATGCAGGACATCATTCACCATTGTCAGGACACTAGGGGTTCCTGAAGACTTACAAGACAGTCAGAGTGTTCCACATGGAAGGGCCTCAAGGGGAACATGTTGAGGCATGTGTAGGAGTTTGAGGTTTGCCAAAAGAACAACGGGGAGTTGACCCATCTTGCCAGACTAATGCAACCACTCCCCATTCCGGTGGGGAAACATGAGAGCATCTCGATGGACTTGATCACAGGCCTGCCCATGGAACAAGGTCATGATTGCTTATACATGGTGGTGGACAAATTAATGAAGTATGCCCATTTCTTCATTATCGCCTCGAGGTACTCTACTTTGCAAGTAGTGGATCTATTTTTCAGGGAGGTTTTCCATTTGCATGGTCTTCCCAAGACAATAGTCAGCGACAGGGACAACAATTTTATGGGGGCATTTTGGCAGGAGCTCTTCAGATTGTGGTGGGCACTAAGCTCACTCCCAGTACCATCTACCACCCTCAAGCGGATGGGCAGACTGAGTTAGTCAACAAGTGGCTGGAGGGATATTTGAGGAATTACGTGACAGGGCAGCAGGGAGCTTGGATGAGATAGTTGCATTTGGGGGAGTATTGCTACAGCACGACCTATCATATGTCCATCAATATGTCCCCTTTTGATGCTTTGTATGGGTATGATGCTTTGTCTTTTGTTGACCTTGTTTTTGGAGACAGTCGGGCCCCAAAGGCCAATGTGACAAGGCAGCAGGGAGCTTGGATGAGATGGTTGCAGTTGGGGGAGTATTGCTACAGCACGAGTATTGCTACAGCACAACCTATCATATGTCCATCAATATGTCCCCTTTTCATGCTTTGTATGGGTATGATGCTTTGTCTTTTTCTGACCTTGTTTTTGGAGACAGTCGGGCCCCAAAGGCCAAGGACTGGATTTAGGAGAGCCAATACATACCTAAGGCTCTCAAAGACAACCTCCAAACCACACAAAACCAACAGAAGATGTACGCAAACAAACACAGGGTCGAGAGGCACTTTAAGATGGGAGACTTGGTGTTCTTGCATCTTTAGCCATATAGACAGTCCATGCTAAAGCAAAAGGGAGACGAGACGCTATAGCCACGTTTTTATGGAGCTCCCACCTGGGAACAAGGTTCATAATGTTTTTCATGTCTCATGCCTCAAGAAGGTATTGGGACAGCATGTGACATCAACCACTAAGCTACCCCCATTAGATGATGAGGGGCATTTAGTACTTGAGCTAGAGGCCATTCTTGAGACGAGGGAGAGAACACTGAGGAGTAGGATTATCAGAGAGTATTTGGTTCAGTGGAAGAATTTGCCAGAGGAGGATGCCACATGGGAGGGTGAGCACATCTTATAGCATCCGGCATTGCAATTGCTTGGGGACAAGCAACAATTGGGAGGGAAGGAATTTGATATTCCCGCTTAGCAATTATTGCTAGGAGAGAATACAATTTTGCTCAATTTTGATAATTTTGATTTCCAACTTAGGAGAAGTGGGTTGGAGAACCTCACTTCCAATTTTTGGCTAAGGAAGGCACTCACATAGGGAGAAAAAGGCAAATCGAACACTTAGTGGGTTGTGGGGGCCACCCAAGAGGGAAATACACACCCCTTAGGCAATTCGTGCTTTTTGAGATGAAGGAATTGATGTATGGGTCCCACATGATGAGGCGGCAGCTCAAGGATAAATAGAGGCACACATCATTTTGCACCTTTTGACACTTTGACAAACTCACTTACCAAGCACGCTTGAGTTGTTGAGCCAAGTCTGCAAGTTTGTTCAGCACATGAGATTCTCAAGTGATTTTCTCACCCCTTGCTTCAGTGGACTTTGAATGCCAACCCAAGGAAGGAAATTGATACCGTTTGTGAGCCAATTCTAGCGTTGCATCAAGAATTTCGTGGGGCTTTCTTCAACAATCTAGGCGTGGGAAAGGAACACACATTTCTTGGGGAAGTTGGTGGGGGAGCAGCAAACTTGTTGAGTCTATCGGGGAAGCATTGGGCCTCTATTTGTTGAACATTTAGGGTGATAAGACAGCGAAATTTTGTGGAGCCCTTGTTGTAGCAGAGAGACCATTCCAGAGACTGCATGGGTCTGTGCAAGAGGTACTTCTGGACTACACATGGGAACTGAGGGGGTGGCCATTTTGGGTTGGATTGAGCTATGAATTTGAGGATTCATTTGGAGGATAAATTCACCAGCATTTAGCATCATTTTGGAGGGTCAGAATAGTGCCATTTCCAGGAGGTCCAAAATACCGAGCCAGTGGAGGAGCACGTAGAAATTGGGGTCAATTTCGGGGGTTAGAACTAGGCCAAACCCTTCCTAAGTTTTGGTAAGTTATTTGATGGGGGTCCAAGATTAATTTCTCGATATTTTTTTAGCACTGGAAGAGGCTGAAACAACTGTTTCATTCCAGAAGGAAGTGCAGTTCTTGCAAGGCAACGCAGAGCATAGAAGAGAGAGCACATTCCAGCATCTGAGCATCTCACTTTATTACCTGGGACTTGTTTAGCTTGCCTTTGGCAAGCTCAGGTGCACTCACACCATACTCTCATTGTACTTCAATTGCATTATAATAAAATAGCTCAGCTGGGTACAATTTTTAGAGAAATTCTGGGTGTTTACTTATGTGTTTAAATTTTGTGTGCATGTGTTGTAATTGCTTGTTATCACTGTAAATTTTCCATTGAGAATATACACACCTTAAGAAGCCTATATAAAAGAGGAAACTTGACCTCCTTGGAAGACATTCATTCACTCACTCATCCAAGTGAAGAAGAAGAGCAAGAAAGGCAACGAAGAAGGAAGAGGATGAAGAAATCTTATTCCAGGCTATTTCTCTCCCACACGTGCTAAGGAAGGCTAGGTTTTTTGTTGTTGGACTAGGGTTTTTCTTTTGCAGGTTCAATCATGAAGAAGGAAGAGAAAGAAGGTTAGCAAAGGTCACATTGAGTCATCTTCAAGCACTAGAAGAAGGAGAAAAGCCAATCAAAGGTCTAGGGAAACCTTGGGAGGCAAGAACAAGCTCACACGTGTGGCAGTAGTTGATGCTGAGGGGGCCATAATTTCAGACCTGCAGTAGAGGCCAAAATTCTGAAGATGGAGGTCAAAGTTGTGTTGCTGGAAGAGATTTGACTAGGTTTTACTTGATCTAAGAAAGCACATCATCCGGAAGTGATACACTTGGTCTTGGAGGGTATTGGTCTTGGTCTACAGGTCGTGGAATTTGTCAATTGAAGAATCTATAAGAAGAGAAGAGAAGAGATTTACGGGTTTTCTCTCAAGTGGAGAGGTTTTGGGCCCTGGCTTGCAAATTATATTTTGTGTTCTTGTGTACTATTGTTATTCTTGTTTTGGTTGTTGTTTGATGATACACAAACATAATAATAAGTGAAGAAGCTAATAAGTAAGAAAAAGTAAAAAGACATCACAAGCAGTGATCAAGAAAAGGGAAATCACTCTAATCATTTCCCTATAGATTACACAACAATTAGTTCATAAGAATACCTATTTTACTCAAGTGGTCACTAGCATAATGTCTTTTGTCCCAAAACCAGGACATGTCACCATCTTTCTTTTACAGTGGAACAGTTCTAAGGGTTGTGCTTTGTTGTGAGTTTGTTGATTAGGATGGGATACATTGTAGTTACAACGTGAGTTGGTTCTCAACTTAGTCTTCACAATGTCTATCTTTTTGAATTATCACTTCCAATGTCTTTGGCTTCAAGATCTTTATCTAATCAACAAAAGAATGATTTAGTCCACCATTGAACCAATTTACTTTGCTATTTTCATTGTAAATGTATGACACACTTCAATGATTCCATGAACTTCATCTTATATTTATCCAAGATTGGCCTTGCTCAAGTGTGATGTAAATTGCTATTCTTCTTGTCAAAGTAATGCTCTCAAATATACTTTGATTCAAAGTACTTGTGAGATTTATTCTAAGCCAACTTCTTTTTCTAATTTGTGTTATGTTGTTCCCACCATGGGCAACAATGTTGCAGAATTTGGGGTCTACAAAAAATCAGCAAGTCTCTAAAATCATTGATTTAGGAAACTCTACCAAAAATTTGGAAAACTTGACAAAAGATCATTGAGTAACAAAAAATGAGTTAAGAAAACTGACCTTGCATGTTTATGTCCCCTTTTTATTACAAATGCCATTTTTTCCAAAAAACAACCAAATAGCTTGAACTGCATTTTTTTTTCCAAAAAAATTGGCAACTTTAGTGATGATTAATAATTTAGTTGTTTCAAACAAAAATCCCCAATTAGTCAACAAGTTTTGCAACACTGCTAGAGAAGATTTCGCTGACTAATTGCAAATGGAAGTCCTTACCTTCATATTGCTCCAGATATCATGAAGTTTAAAATGTTTTTAAACATAGCATCCATGTTTCCACTTCTTGGCATGTTCTTGTATTCCCACTGAATGTAGGATCCTTGGCTTTGTGGACTTCTCTTTGGAGCTCCTCTAGGTATTGACCTCTTCTTATGCTTGCTTTTGGAAGAGGAGATTTTTTCCACAGAATAATTAGAAGAAGGTGATCTCTTAGAAGATGAATCAAAGTAGGAAGGACTGAGCCCTGTTCATGATCTCTAGGTGGAACTCTTATCTTCTCATGAGAACGATTGAATTCTCCTCCCTTTTTTTCTCTTTCACTTCTCTTTAAAAGCATGGTGGTCTCTAGAGAAGATTGTTCTTAATTTGGTTTTCTCCCAATGGACTTGCAGAAGTCAATCATTCTCTTCTCTACAACTAGGAATTTGCTCATACAAACACCTTATTTTTGTCAACTCATTGTGCAATGTTTGCTCCTCGTACTTGTTTGTCTCCATGTTGGTACCCTTGACTCTTTTCATATCCATGGTCCATATACACTTCCTCATCTTCATTTTCTTCAATATAGAGGGCTTATGCATTCTATGAAGCCCTCACAAAAGTAGCTCAAGGTGGCAATATTAGGCCAAGGGATTTATTTTTAAAACAAACAATGAATCCAAGGTAACACATTGTATGAATGTGTCCTCCACAAAATGATCATCACAATGAGACTTTTCTCTCAATGGATGTTTCTTTATTTTTTTACAACCTACTAATTTACAATTTCTTAAAAACTTGGACCCCATCCTTACTTGGAGTTTCTTATCTTTCTTCAAAGGCCCTCTTTAGCTATTCATAGATAAAAGTTGGTTTAAAATGAGAATAAATTATATGTATGTCACAAGTAGTTAACCGTGTATTGAGTGTTTTAGCAATTTCCTCTCACTTGAGCGTTTTGATAAATTTTTATGCTTTTTGCAAAATGGCAACTTGCACTATTCATTATCCTTCAACATATTGCAAACGAGGAATGTTGAAAATTGTCTAGTGGCAAAGTAGTCTGAGATTCCATTGATACTTTGATTCATAAACATCATTTTTTCTTAGTTGTTATTTTGGTGCACTGTTGGACCTTGGTTGTTTCACTGCTTTTCGCCTTTGCTGTAACTTTTATGCTCTTGGATAAATTTTTCAATTCTGTTGAAAAATTATGGAAAAAGATTCCACAGTTTTATTTTGTAAATTCCTAATTTTCTTCAAACTTGACTAGAATCAAGAAACTGTTGTCTATATTTTGTAGGTGCAAAATTCTGTGACAATTCGCCCCCTAAAATGTTGGTCCAATTTGACAATATGTGCAAAACATATTCGACTAAGAACAAAATAACAAGACATTTATTGTGAAATTTTGGTATTCTAAACTCCCTGAAGATGAACTTGTTTACCCCAGCATTGAACTTTTATATCTTCGATTTTCTCTAATTGTCGATTCAAGTCTTCTTGATATAAGAAATTCTCCCCTCAATTTGATCTTGAGTTCCATATATGTCTAATTACTTGAACTCAACCTTCAACTAAGTGTCAAACTCAGTCATAGTGATGTCAAGCTTTCACCCCAACATTGACCTCTCAATTTTTCAAGACATAAATCCCAAACTCTTGTTGATAATCATGTTGAGATTGTTTAAATTTCCGCATTTATGACTTTCTTGCAAATTCAGAAAATTCAGTTTCCCTGATCCAGTCCTTGTGAACGTCAGCATTAGGGTTGATCTGAAATATTAATTCATAGCAGCAAACAATGGACAATATTTCATCTCACTTCAACCCAACACACTAAGCAGCCTAAGAGAAAAGATACCAAACATATGCCAACATGTTTAAGCCCTTAAGGCACAATTTTCCAAGTATAAACCAGATATGAAATCACTTTAATTACTACAGATTTACAGCTATAAGTCTACTCAATTATCTTCAATATGTTTGTCAAATCACTTAACTATTTCAAGTTTCAACCCTTAAATATGTCAAATCAGCGTGAACATCAAGTGCTGGAAATTATCTAATCAAGTAGACAGAAGCTAAGCAAACCATGAACATTGAAAATCCTACCAACCACCAAAGATCTCCAACAACGAAGTATCAAAATCAAAAAGTCTTCCTTGGCTTCAACAACAACTAAGTCACCAGGTTAGTGTTCGTGTTCGAGTTCGGTGACCTTGAAATTCGAATGAAGTTCGGCACCTAAAATTTTGCCGATAAAGTTCAACATATAGAAATTTGAAAAAAAAAATGTATATATATAAAAACATGATTGAATTACAATTAAATTACAATCTCACCAACCACAACTACAATTTTATAGTAAAATTAAAATTATTAATTTTCAATTTTCAATTTTCAATTACTGTAATTTAAAATAATTTGAGAGTTTTTTTCACAATGTAATTATTTTAAGTTTAAAATATATATATATATATATATTATTTAATTTTATGAGAAATTTCTCAAATAATAAAATTATATAAATTACATATAATTTTTTCCAACACTACAATTTTATAAAATAAATTAAAATTATTAATTTACAATTTACAATTTTCAGCTATTATAATTAATTATTTTAAATTTTAGAGTTTTTTCACGATTTAATTATTTTAAGTTTTAAAATTATTATTTTTTATTAATTTTATGAGAAGTCTCTAAAATATTAAAATTATAAATTTAAAATTATATAAATTACACATAAATAATTTTCCGGGCGTGCAAATTTACTTATATAGTAAAAAAAATACATTTTAAATAACACAAATTTAAAATTTTTAACACAATTCATATTAATATTTTAAAAAAAAAAATAAAAATAAAGTGAACAAATAAACAACGCCTATTCAGATTGCCTATTTCTAAACGAAACAAGGACAACCAATGATTTGTCGTGATTAGACACTATGCCTGTCGCAGAGAGGAGCCCTGGAGTTGTGTCTGTGACGTTCACGGTTCACCTATAGGCTAAGTAACCGGATTCGTCCATATAGCCCGGCGAACCGGAATCTTGCGTGTTTGATATGATTCGCCCAAAAATTCTATCCTAAACTCGGATTCTTCGTGTCCTATTAGGATTTGTTGAATCCTGTATGAATCCCGATTTTGGCCAGCGAATCACGATTCCAAGATTCATATCCCAAAAAAAGTGACGGTCGTGGGTTAAAAAAGGCCGCATTTCTTCATTTCATTCATGTTGTTTATCATTTGGGTCTGCATTGTTTGAGCTGTTTGCAAGGAGAGAAGGATTTGGAGCAAGGAGTTAAGGGAGCAGAGCATTTGGCAAGGAGATTCAAGCACCAGGTAAGTGCATTTCAGCTCCATTTTTTTCATTTCTTATTCTATTACAGCAGTTTGTATATGATTTTTGTTTACAAATTTGTGCATGTTTTGTTTATTTCTTTTACAGTATTCATGGCTCAATCAAAGGTGGCAGTTAGGGGGCAAAGGAAGGGTAAGAATGTCTCCATTGGAGATGCCCCTCCTCCCCCAATATCAATTGAGTCTACTGCAAGTAATGTTGATGGAAGAGGAGGACCTAGAGACAACATTGATAAATATCCATTGTGGATATATGTCACAAGAAAGGATGGGACAAGCACCAAGGGGAACGGAGGAGGCAATGTGCAATGGAGATGCAACTTTTGTCACATTGCTTTCAAAAGCACATATTTCCGTGTAAAAGCACATTTGTTGACTTTATCGGTTTGTGGGATTGGAGCTTGTAAAGTTGTTCCTTTACAAAGAGAAAAGAATTGGAAAAAGAGTCCACTGTTGGTATGGAAAATGTGGCTTCAAAATCAAGAAAACCCAAGAATGAAGACCCCCTTCCATTTTTGAGGAAAGCCACCACCAAATCTCCATTTGAGAGTTCTACTGGGGAAAATCAGCAAAAAGAAGAGCAATTGCACTTGGTACAATGGACAAGATTTTCCAAAAAGAGAGACGGGAAGAGCTTGATCTCACCATTGCTTTCTTCTTCTATCAAAACTTCATATCATTTAATGTTGCACGCTCACCTCTATTTATTGAGATGTGTCGAGCTCTAACTCAAGGGGCTCTAGTAGGGTATGTGCCTCCTGGGTCAGAGAAGCTGAGAACCACATTGTTGACGAAGGCAAAAAAAGAGGTGCAAAAAATGCTTGAGCCTATTGTAGCATCATGGCCAACATCTGGGGTTAGCATTGTTTTTGATGGATGGACAAATCCAGCACGACACCCAATCATCAACTTCATGGTGTCTTCCTTGACTGGTCCAGTTTTCATGGAAGGAATGGAAACACTTGGAGAATACAAGGATGCACAATTTATTGGTGAGTTATTTATTAAAGTTATTGAAGATGCAGGTGTTGAAACTTTACGAGTGATCTAGTATGGTAATATACAATGACTCTAGACATTAGGACTCACCCAAGGCCCTATTATCAAGCTGCACTCCGACTTTGCGGCTATGCTTGGAGGAAAAAACTCAATTAATTATTAAGTCCTTGCACCGGTTTTCCCGCATTGGGTATTTCCAGGGACATGTTGTCCAAAAATAACAATGTCCCTTATGTGTTTGTCTCATATCTATTTCAGTTTATAATTTGTATATCAATGTATGTCAATATAATCTGTAGGGCCAAACTCCATGTCGGTCATCTTATTAATAGCAGCTGATATTTTTCTTGGATCCTTTGCCATATCTTCCTGTCACAGATGCCATTATTCTTACCTTACCCCGATTTCACCTGCCTACTCCCCTTTTGTCCACCTGACCACAGGATGTGTAACCTGGAGCTGTCTCTTAGGGCAGGTAAGCCGGACCGAACCCATCCCGACCTCGACTACTCTGACCCCCTGAACCTGACCCGACCCTGTCGGGCAGGACCCTAACGGAAGGTCCAGTTGTGCACCCGTGAGGGTGTGGCCTCACTCGATTGAGATGCTTCTTCAATCTCTCTATCGGGCTGGGGAAGGAGGGGGAATGGCAGTACTCATTGAGAGGAGTAGGATTGATCTAAAGATCATCCGATTTCAATAAGTATTCATAGAGATATGAATTTATTTGTGTTATGGGACAATTCGTCAAGGTCGGCCAGCAACCAAATAAACCCCACTTGTGCTCAACGTTTTAGTATAAATAGAGGTGGCCTTTAAGTCATTTCAACACACTTGGGATCTCTTCCTCTCTACTTGTCTTTGGGTTTTAGTAGGAGGAGAGATCTTAAGGGATAACGTTGCCCTAATCTAGAGGGAGTGCCCTAGGCTATACATTGCCCTAATGAAGAAGCCCTAGACGCAGGAGGAAAGGGAGATCTAGCACGGTGAAGGAGGCCTAACAGCAAAACCTAACACTGCCCTATGGAGAAGCCCTAACGTTGCCCTATGAAGATGTAATAATACGCAGCCATGGAAATGAAGGCAGAAACCCTAGCCACAGGTCTAAGGAGAAGAGATGCCCTAAACCTAGTTGCTACGCTGCCTAATGGAGATGGCACCTAAATGTTGTCCTAGAAGAAGTGCTCTACACATGGAATGCCCTTGTTGTCATGAAAGGAATACCATTGTTGTCATGGAAGGAATGCTCTCACACATAAACGTTGAGATGAAGAAGTCACACCTTCAGCTATTCTTATGTTGTTCTAAATAAGGATGCTCTATCTGCCGTTTGGATTGAATCACAATCATGAATGATAGATCCAAGTCTTATGATGAATGTTGTAACATTATAAACAGCATAGTATATGACAGCAAGAAGTATGGTGCAACAGTGGGACAACAATGCTACTTGGTGCTACAATGATAAGCAATGGGGCAGCAAAGGCAACTTGGTGAAGTATGGTGCAGCAGTGGGACATCAATGCTACATGGTGCTGCAATGATAAGCAATGGGACAACAAAGGCAACTTGGTGCAATATGGTGCAGCATATGGTACAGCAATGGGACAACAATGGTCAATGGTATATAGTGCACAACGGGACAGCAATGGTACAATGGTACAACATGGGACAACTCGTATTTAGTGCAGCAAATTCATGGTGTTGTTATGGTATGGCAAAGCACAACGGGACAACCATGACATTGTGCAGCAGTGGCACAATGGTACAATAGCATGCAAGGGACAGCAAACTAACATTGGAACAATTGTATGGTACTTACCAGCAAGTACACCAAGCATGCAATCATACATCAAGCATGCAAGGGACAGCAAACAAGCAATGGGACAACTAACATGGACAACATGGCTCAATCATGACACATGGGACAACAATATAGCATTAGGTGCAACAGTCATAAGGTCCAACATTGTGATGATGGGTGCAGCACGGTGATATGCAACATGATGACGAGACACAGCATGGTGATCGGTGAAAGAGTCACCTTGGAGAATCAGTTGAAGCAGCATGTCTTCAACTGATCTCATGTATCATCTTCTTAGAGATGATCTATGCTCTCATCTAGATAAGTCAAAGTGTTGACTACAGTTGTAAATGTACTATCTCTCTCTGTTGAACTATTGAAGAACATATAAGAAAAATTGATCAAGGGTTTTCCCACATTGGGGTTTGTCCCTGGCTAGCGCCACATCTTGTATCCTCTTGTCTCGACTTGTCTTCTGCGATTTATATTTATGTTCTATCTGCAGTTACTTTAATGCTAATGTGATTGCTAATCTAGAAAAGATATTGAGCTAACTGTGAAAATTGAAATAAATTGCTCTAACATAGAACATACCTAAACTTAACATTGTGTGTTTGTCTCATATCTATTTCAGTGTATAATCTATATGTCAATGTAGTCTACAGTAGTGTTTTTCATCACTATTTATAAATTAAATAACTCGTTGAATGTAATAACAAGTAGGAGATGATAAACCAGTGATTGTTCTGATGTATAGATTCAAAAAGTTTCACACTTTCTACTCATTGTAACCATTAATAAAAGATCAAATTTGCTTGTGGGAGCTTTGGATTTTACCCATGGCATCCCTCCTCCTCATTTACAGAGAGGACTTTGTGGGAGGATTGACTTTGCATTCTCATTTTCCTAATTATTTCCTACTTATTTCATTTGCAAACTTAATTGGGAAGTGACACAACCTCACTTCACATTTCTTTTGCTACTTTTGCTATCCAAGTTCTTGCATATCTAATGCTTCAACATTGACAGCTTGTCCCTTAAGCAATTTCATTTATTTGCAAAGCACTTTACTTTGTGGACAAGATTTGATTTATCCAATTTGCACTCAACTTGTTAAATTGTTTCACAACTATTTGGATATATGTTTCATTATTGTGTCAACTTATGCTACATGTTTTGGTAATTTTGGTGCATTTTATTGAAGCAATTTTATCTTAAGCATTTAGTTTGTCTACTTTCAATCAATTTGTGAAACACATGCAACAATTGTGAGCTAATTTCCATTCATTTCTCCAATTGAAGTCATTTTTCCAATTTATGTTGAGCACTATCTCATTGTTCTTCTTTTGAAGCATTGCAATCAACAATTCTTTGGGAATAATTAGATGCATCTCATTTAGGCATATTAGTTTAACTTGCATTTCTTAAAATTTACCTCCAAACATAAGTTTTATTGAATAGAAATATAGGACCAAGATTTTCCTTGAGAATTCTTCCATTTAGTACGGAGCAAGGTAAAGGTGTGTGACCTTGCAGTTATGAAGGTGGCATTGTCCCCGTGTAAGAACGAAGGCACACATGGATTGTAAGGATTAGGCGAAGGGTATCATTAGCGACGACAGGTGCGTCCTCAACCCCTCTTCCTTACAATCACCCCAATCTTTACTCCTTGGTAAGAGTTTGAAGGGATAATATCTCACTTTAGAATAAGCATTTAGTCTCAAAATTACCAAGATAATTGCATCTAACCTTAGCTAAGTGCATATCATTCTAACTCATTTTATTTCTAAAGCTTTCTTACTTGCAAGTTTATCTCGTGTACTTGTTATGGTGAATATCTATTGAAGTTATCATTTTTATTGAAGTATCTCAATGAGCAAGTACAATATCTTTTTTGGGCAAGCAAAGCTTTGGTTCATTTCATTTCATTTTGCAAGTCATTGTCCTATAAATTGCTACTTTACATGCTCATGAATGGTAGCATCTTGGATTAAAGCATTTCTTTAAAGTACAATTTATATCTTGCAAATCATTATCTCTTTATCTAACATTGATTTGTGTTGCAGGACTACTTGTTATTTACATTTGGGCAAGTCTTTATTATTTTTGAAGCAATCATTAAGGCACTGGTTTTACATGTTTATCTTTTGAATGGTTGATGATCATTAAGAATATATTTATTTGATTATTGAATCCATATCTTGTATTGCACATCATATTCACTAAGCTTGCTCATAATTATTAAGTGGTCCCATTGACTTAGGATCTCCTAGAACTCATGCCATTTTCATCTAACTTTTCATTAGGGACCACCCCCACTTAGCTTAACTATGAGGTAGCTTTAACGGAGAGAGTTTAGAATAGGTGACAACCCCATCTCTTAGGTTTGCCACCAAGCCACACCTTGTTGGGTTAGGGACTTTTCTCACCCTAACTAAGGTGTGTGTGTTAGGCAGCATCAACATGACCAATGCCTACCAACCTATTGGGTTAATGGAGTCATAAGACATTGAATAAATAAGAGTACTAAGGTGTCACAAACAACTACTTTGAAGTAAGAAAGTAGGCAATAAGGTACAAAGGTCGAGTTTACCACATTTCACCAACTAATGGATGAATGAACTATTTCATACATTCATCTTAAAATATGTACCTAGGTGAAAAGAGCCTTGATACCGCTAAAACTAGCAAGGAGGTCTTAGAGGGGCACTTGCTAGGTCAAGAGCAACAATGAAGCTAAAGCCCATTGTGACCGCAACTAAAGCTTCCTACTCTTTACAGACTTTAAGCGATGGGAGGAGACCCGATATATGGAGAATCACTTATAAAGGATAGATCAACTAAGATGGGTGTGAAGTGATCTCGAGGACCCTTTCCTAGGGGAGGCTCAAGAATGGGACTTGCTTGCTTCTTAAGCAAGGTACAAAGCTACCTAGGATAAGGGGATGAGGATTTAAGGGCTAGGTTAAAGGTGTGAATTGTAAAGGAGCTTCCAAAACCCTAAAATCCTTATTGAACTTGGTATCCCAAGTGGCTTTTGAAGAATTGATTTTTCAAAGGTATGGGACCACACTGGGCCAAGTGGACCCAGGTTAGGTTAAGGGGAGGGAGTTTAGCAACCAATGATGATCTTAACCTAAACAATGAAGGGGAAGCGATCAAAACAACTGTTTCCACTTAGAGGTGCCAAATTGATCCTATGAGGTACTAGCCTAGGGAAAAGCAAGGCAAAGTTTGGTCTCAGGGCTAGGGCTTGGGATATCTCGCAATCCCACTGTCAGAATTTCTTCAAATTTGGAAGAGACCTTGAGGACACACCAGTGCAGTAGAGGCCAGGAGATCGAACTTTCTCTATGGCTACTTTGTTAGGAAAATGAAGCCCTAGGTGACCCAGCATGGCTAGACCTAGAAAAGAAGGGGTTAAAGGTGAAGAAACAGAGGTTTTAAGGTGATCACCCTATGGCAGATCAGTGCCTAATTACTTTGGGGATATGAAGTCAAGAAGAATTATGAGAATGGATCTCATTTCTAGCTCAAGGAGGCTTTAAGGGCAATTTTGTTTATCATTAGGGCAAAGAAAGAGAGTGAAATTAAAGCGTTTATACTTTGTTTGCAAATCAAGATGGCTTATCAAGATAACTTCGATCTTTAGGAAAAATCGTTCAACAAACATGGCCCATACATAAAGATATGCTATATAGAAACATAATTCCATAATGAAGTAGTAAATGCATGCAGCAATTAGCCCTAAAATAGCGAAAATCCCATGATCAATGTATGTGACAAAGTAAAAGAGAATAACATCAAAATTGTACTTACATGTAAGAGAATATATCCAACCATCAATACATTTGCCCATTAAGAAGCCTCCAAGATAAGAAAATGCAATCCAAACATCAAAATTCATCCATGCTCCAATTTCGCCAACCAAGAAGGAAATGCGAAATTCTCAAGAGAGAGAATGATCCAATCCAAGTGATGATACAAAATGAATTCATGTGTCTCATATTTATACACTCATTAGGAGTTCAAATTACCTAATTTAACCCTACATTAGCCCATCAAATAAAAATAATGTGTAAATAACTAACTTTTTGTGACAAGCCCACCAAACAAGCTCATAAACAGAATAACAAGCATCCCAAGAGGTCGAATAATCAATAATGCATGTCATTGGATTCTTTGAGAAGCCTAATGAAGTCCATAAGTGCCAAAATGATGAATTGGAATTCTAAAAGTAAGGAACAAGAGATTGGCCCCTTGTTCCCCACATAATAAACCCGTGGTGCTCCCAGTGGCTGTGAGGGCACACAAGTGACCTCATGGGTCTCTTAAGTAAGTTTAAGATGCTTGTAGACCATATGTAAGGGCTAAAATGATGGTGTAAGTGATGCCACATCAGCATACAAGTCCTAGGTCATCTGCCAAGTGCATGGTACAAATGTTGGGCTGGTTGGGCAAAGGTGAACCAAGTGCATCTTCCTCGTCCAATAGGTGAATCTCAAGCAATCTCTAAACATCTCTCGGGATCCATGGAGTGTTGTCTACTGCTATGGAAACCCATGGCTCTCAATACACACCTTACATGTGCCAATGTAGCCCTCTGGAGGGTTAAGACCACGTATAAGGAGACCACACCCAAGATGGAGACCACCTGTAATCTTGCATAAGATCCAATGTGTCCCCTAGCCTTCCAGTACAACAAGTCATCAAGGAAATTGAGTAAAAGAGCTTACAAACCATGGACAACAAGTGGGGACTTCATAATGGGCTCTGGCATGTGCTAATGTTTCCAAGCTCCAAATGGGGTTAACCAAGCATCCCATTAGGTGGTTTCTACTTCTAAAGGAGGCAATATATCCAAGGTACATCCTTTAAAAAGTGGTGGCATGTGATAAAGAGATGAATGGAGTAGGGAATGAAAGGGGTAGCCCTTGGCCACATGCTGGGGTACAAGGATAGCTAGTAAAAGGAAAGCCCACACTTGGGTATATAAAGTATAGAAGGGAGCAATCGTGGTACATGAGGGTGCCCCGACCTTGATTTTTCCACCCTTCTTTATATGTCTTTTGCCTTTTATGATTTTTCTTTAATTAACTGCTCAAGGCTCATGGAGTAAGAGCATGATGTGTGAGATAGAGCAGTGGATACCCCTTTTAAGGAAGGGTGGTTCATTGCCTGTTGAACACCTAATCCTCTATGGGTTAGTGTGGAAGCCAAATAGACAAACAAAGTCCAAGAGACCTTGGGATGTGGAACCCAACGGTCAAACCATGTAATATAAATGTATATTATTTGTTAATAAAAAATATACTCTCATGTTTTATCTTTCATATTCTGTTGTTGCCCATGTGTGTGTTTAACATGGTATCAGAGCAAGCATACTCCTGCCCTGCCCAAATATGAGCCATTAATTTTGTGACCTCTCTGTGCATGTCAGTGTTGCATTTCATGAATATGTTGTCAGCTAAATTGTCGCTGTGATCTCTGCCCATTTCTGTGACCATTTGCCTTCTATTACCTAACCATTTCTCTCACAAAGCTTTTTAATGAGCGTTTCATCTTTCCTTTCCTCTCTGTGCGCTGACCTTTACGCTGCTCGTTTCATATTTCTGATTTTTGTTGAATGGATGTTCAGCACTGCCATAGTATGCCTCTTTCCTACCAACTTGCCTCGTATTCTCTGCTTTAATGACTATATTCCTTGGGGCCATTTTCAATAAAAGGTATCAGGTCCTCTAACAATCGCTTTGGGTTGATCTCGCCTGTCCAAGCCTACATTTTATGTCCAATGACGGAATCAATAACAAGTGTTGATGGGTTCTCTGTTAAATCATAGTGGGTGCACACCTTCCTTCCTTCTTCGTTGTCATCAAAATCTGCCAGAAAATGAAACTTGCACCAATTTGCTTCCCAAAAGAAAACTCTTTGTAGTTGGATCAAAACCAGAATAAATTTTAATGGGTTTAGTCCTAGGGTTCGAGCAAGCTAACCTGAGATCTCGGTGGGTAATGGATTCAATCAAGACTCGTTCTTCCAAGATGTCAATTACCTGAGAAGATATTTGTCCCTTTGAATTTTGCTTACTGTCCCTTGGGCAGTTTTGGTACATAAACTCGAACTAGAGTTGAGTTTTGTATTGAAAGGTTGAAACTTGACCAAGTATCAATGTTTTTTAGTGACTAAAAAAAAACTATGAGCAATGGCTGCAGTGCTAAGATGAAGGTTTCAGGTGGTAGGTACGTGCTGCCGCGAAGTCATCATTACCATTGCCCTCAGTGTTGAGGCCATCGTCGTTGACAACAGCAAGCTCGGAGGCAAATGAGGCTTTGAACTCAACAACTATGTCAGGAATTGGAATCAATGCGCCGAGGAACTCAAAACACACATTCTCGCTTTTCCATCCTGTTTTGTTTGATTGTTGGTTTTCTAGATAGAATACATAATTTTTGTTATGAATGTTGTTGTTGAGCTCCAGCATATTAAGAGAGAAGCTCAAACATTGTCCAAGTGAAGTTGCATTACGGTTGGGTAGTTGTGCAGTCTAAAAACCTATCTGGTACATCCACACCTATTGTGATCCGTCACCATCAGCCATGATGCCGCTGTCATTATCGATGGGGACGTATTCTGGGGACGTATTCTGCCTGGAATCGAGGGGCACTCCAAGAGAAATGTGTAATGTGTGTTGAGTTATTATCTTGTACTCCATACTCCAACATGCATACCTTCAACAGTGACTCTCCATTTTCAGCCAAGGATGGTTGCAAGTTTGCACCATTCATTAATGTAATCTATGATGGCAACTTCCAAACGCCTTCGAATTTCACCCGCTGATACACATATTTTGTAACTTCTCACCATATGAGACAGACTTTGTTTAAAGACACAATTGTTCTATTCAGTTGAACTCTTAACGCTATCCGTCGTTGGCTGTAGTTTCCAATAATGAAGACAGATTCTTTATATTGAAATATCTTCAGCGGTGCACAATAGGAGGCATTAGATTAATGTGAGGGCTCCTTCGTAAATGAGATAAGAAAAATTGACTTGCTTGCACTAAAGAAAGAAGACAATTCTGGTGAGAGAATTCTTTCAATTTGATAGAATAAGGGTATTGTATCATATTAAAAGAGCAGATGAATCCTTGGATAGAAGATCAAATGACAAACTATTGAGTTTGAACTTTAAAAGACTCCATGTGCATTTATCAAACCCTGAAACTTGACTGCGTTTATCAAAAACAAAAAAAAGGAATTTGTATAAACTTCAAGAGCTTAGATTTGGTGGAACAGGTATCACTTCATCGATTCCAAGTTCAGGATCATATAGAGAATCAAAATATCTGAGGACCACCATTGCCTTGGGAAAATATACCTTGCACAATCATTATAAGACAGAAGCAGAGAGTGAACACAACAGCCCGCACATTTGTGTTGGATGCTTTAGCCTTTGCAGCTTGCTGTATTGCTGGAGCGAGCACCGGGAACATGTTTTGTTTAGCCTCATTCCAGTAGGTTTATTTAAACATGACTTCTATCTAGTATCCAAGCAGTATAATGGAAGATATTTCAAAGAAATATCCTGAATTTGTTACTCATTTATTTCATTAATTATTTTTTTGCTCGCACATTTTCTGCACAAGCTCACACTTTAATTTGTTGAGTTTGATTTGTTGAGAAAATGGCGGACATTAAAAAATTACTAGAGTTATTGAAGACATTGATACATTCTACTATTCATAATATAGTAAAAATCAGCAAAAACCACTCTTGCTCATATTCAAATATGCCTACAAGATGCACATGAAAAGATTGAATTTTTGCAGCTAGAATCTCACTTCCAACAAGATGAATTAAAACAGAAGAGTTGTCATTCTGAACTGGTTTTGTTCAAACACACTCCCATCAGCAGCAATAATATGAAATTGATTCAGATCTAGTGCCCAATGAAGGAGCAGATTTGCATGCCGATGTAAAAGTTCAGTTTGCACTTCCCAGGCCAATCATCAAACCTTGGGAAGAGCTTGTCCATAACAAGCACAAAACTGGTATTGGATATGACAAGGACTTGTCCTTTCATATTCCAGACTACTCCAAACCAATCCAATTTCAAAGTGTTGGATTCATTCATAACAGTTCACCTTCAGCTGTTTCAGATTCTGGTTCTCTTCCACAGCAGCCACAACAGATTGTGAAATGCCAACACTGTGAAAGCTCACTGTTTTGATCTTCATCCATGTAAGCACTGTCATAAAACCAGTCATTCTTCAAACAGATGCTTCAGAAACAAACCTCCTGCAAGAACAAGGATTCATCTTGGATGGATCACTTCTTGGCAATGGGCATCAACAGCCAAGAAAATATTTCAGTCACATATGCGAACTTGTTCCAGAGTATTGAATAGTCTTGCAGTTGATTTTTCTCTATCATCTCACCTTGTATCTGACAGGGGGGAAATGATGGTCATCTACAAGCTTCAAAGTCACATCAAGCGAGCCTAAGCCACAACCTGCCACACCAGTTTCAGAGTTGTAGCCAGAGACAATGATGCCCCTGAGCATGCCTTCAGTTGGTAATCTGGGACACTTCCTCTAGCAGAGGACTTCAGCGTCTTGCCAGTTTCGGAAGAATTCCAGAGACAAAATTGAGGACACTTCCTCTAGCAGAAGACTTCAACTTCTTGCCACTTTCGGAAGAATTCCAGGAATAAAATTGGGGACACTTCCTCTAGCAAAAGACTCCAGCTTCTTGCCAGTTTTGGAAGAGTTCCAGGAATTGCATTAAGCATTCCAGAGTTGTTGGTCATCCTTAAACCATCACAGGTTGAGACTTCCCTTTTCAGGTTGAAGTTCTTCCTTTTATGCAGGGTGAGACCTCCCTTTCATGGTTGAAGGTTTCCCTCTTCAAAACATCGGGAGCACTTCCTCTAGTTGAAGACTTGAGCTTCATGCTAGACTTGGAAGAGTTCCCTGAACTGCACTAAGCATTCCAGTGTTGGTGGTCATCCTTAAACCACCGCCCTTTATACCAACATTTCAGAGAGCACATTCAGTCTAGTGTTGCCATGCATTTTTTGCACATTTTGTATTACAGCTCTCTTCTTGGACTCATACATAACCCTTCGGATTAAGGGGGGGAATGTTGGACACCTAATCCTCTATGGGTTAGTGTGGAAGCCGAATAGACAAACGAAGTCCAAGAGACCTTGGGATGTGGAACCCAACGGTCAAACCATGTACTAAAATGTATATCATTTGTTAATAAAAAATATACTCTCATGTTTTATCTTTCATATTCTGCCGCTGCCCATGTGTGTGTTTAACATTGCCCACCAAGGATTGGGATAATCATGGGTTCCTAAATGATAAGGAGGCTCATATAGGGCCTGTAGGAACCAGGGTGATGGCGATGGGGTAGAGCTCATGTATTGGCTTTTGCCCACATGCTAAATGTATTTGCCCCAACCATCTTTTGCATTTTGTGGTACATTTTCCTGTTGAATGTGGCCAATAATGATTTTGCTTTTTCTTTTAGCTACATCAACCTCTGAGGCATCATTTCGGGCCTGACCCAAGTTGTGGGCAAGGGGAGGGGGAAAGCTAACCCTGTGTGGACCCATTGGAGGAATGTGGACGCAGGTGGGAGAAATGATGAATGGAGTTATAATGAGTGGAAAGGGAGTAATATATGTGGATGAGGGAGGGAAAGCTAACCCTATGTGGACCCATTTGAGGAATGTGGACCCATTTGAGGAATGTGGACCCAAGTGGGAGAAATGATGAATGGAGTTATAATGAGTGGAAAGGGAGCAATATATGTGGATGAGGGAGCGGGACCACATAACGAAAATTTGGTTTTCCCATGAAGTATCATCCCTAAAGCCAAAGGGTCAATAAAAGAGATCCCATGGGACTAGAGTCCAAAGTTAACATCCAAAAGGGGTCTAGGGGACAAGAGCACAAACCTAGCCCATTCTTTCCTGTGAATCCCCCCATTAATCCATGCCCAGAAGTGTCCATGATAAACTAACTACAATACTCAATTACCAAATGACAAGGCATACTTTTAAGTTTGGGAGGTCCACCTTCAAACATACGATCATGGCAGATGGGTGAGGGACCACATGGTTGGCTCAGGTGGTGGAGAAGTGGCACAACGAGCTAGTTAGTGGTTGCAAGGGGTCGTTGGCTATTGAACAAGAACCAACTTGGAGAAAAAATTTCTCCTAGGGATATCACCCACAAAATGGTGGGTAACAAGCCTAACTTGATATAATTAAACCTTAGGTGTTGGCTATAAATCTATCGTAAAAAACTAGTCTTGGTGCTAGGGTCCTAACCTCCCTAAATAGATAGCTTGCTATGTAATGCCATGTATGGAGGCCATCCCTAGTAAAGAATGCTCAGGTATTAGTGTGAAAGAAAAAAATGTAAGAAGGCTCACTAAAACCTTCTACCCACTAGAAAGTTCCTTCTTTAGAACGTTTGTAGGAAGGAGATAGTACTACATAAAGACAATGTAATGAGGTGTCTTGCGAAGTTATTTGTAATCAAAGCTCTTCTCAATAGGAGGTTTCCCCCTAGAAAGGGAAAGTGAACATTGCTTCCATTAATAAAGGTATAATGCAATGTCGAAAAAGTCGAAGTCGGGATTAAATTGGCAAGAGTCTAGAAATTGAAAAAGTCGGGAGGTTTTTGAAAAAATCGACAAAATTAAAAAAAATACAAAACTATTCAATTTTTTTAATTAAAAGTCGTTAAAGAAACTACCTCACTCGTGATTTTTTGGGAAAACTCCCAATTTTATCTCAATTTTTTCGATAAAATCCCGATTTTTTTAACAACAAAAAAGTCATCAAAGAAACTACCTCACTCACGATTTTTTGGAAAAATTCCCAATTTATCTAGACTTTTTTTGATAAAATCCCGATTTTTTTATATTCCAAAAAGTCGCCAAAAATTGGCCGATAAAATCGGCTAGCTCAAAAATTCGGACTTTGTTGTTTTTATCACGACTTTTTCCACACTAGTACTATAATGTTTGTGATATTCTAGTTCTTTATTTGGCTAGCAATTGCAATTTATCATTTCTACACATATTTCTGTTTTGCATCTTTGAATTCACAAAAAGAACACCACAACTAGTATCAAAGCACTTTTTTAGCACATGCTTTAGAGCGACTTTTTTTCAAGCTAGAGACATGGTTTGATGTCTATAATAACACATTCATTTGTCATTTAGCAAGTAAAATTGCAAGGAGAATCATATATGTAGGAAATACAAGAGGATTCACCTAGTTAGACACTCTTGTAACCCTTGTTGGTACCTCTACAAGTAATACCACATCAAACAACATCTATATAAAAAGTTCACTTCCACATACCCTAAGGTACACTAGATGTCCCTTGGGTTTCCTAGAACCATCTTTAAATAAATCCGTCAATTGTCATGTTGCACCAAGAATAACACTCAAGAAGATTACTCTCTAGCACCTAGTTAATCAAGTAGTTCAGCTCCTTAGTTAGGACCAATGTTGATAATATCGGTATTGACAAAATATCGACAAGGGTCCAGAAAACATCTTATCGGCGAAAATATCGGCAAAATATCAGCAAATATCGACAAGCATAAAAATCAATTTTTTCAGATTTTTAAACATCGCCGATATTTTCAAAATATGGCAATATTTTCAAAATATGGCAATATTTTCAAAATATGGCAATATTTTCAAAATATTGCGATATTTTCTCGGAGATATATCGTTTTGCCGGAAATATCGCGATATTTTCGAATATCGCCAATATATCGCTGATATTATCAACACTGGTTAGGACCATGAGAAATTGGGCCAATTACTACTATTGGACCCTGCATGTATATTAGAGAGCTACAGCACCTAGCACTACCTTATCCTTAGGACCCTCAAAACCATACACCTTGTTTCCAGTCCATCAAACTCATAAAAAAAGGAGTTGTCTTGAAGATTTGTCCATTTAGTAAATAAACACCATGATTCCTGCTACCATTATGAAGCAATTCAGCAATATGTCAACATAGTATAATTCAAGTAGGAGTATAACTCCATAAGAGTAAATAAAAGAAAAAAGTTTGGGTCTTGGCCACGCCCTTATTTGGGACCCATCTCAACAAAATCCTTGTGTCATGTTAATTTTTGTGGTACAACTCTCTCATTAACCCTTTTAGTGGACCTACTCACAACACTACCAAGAACTATATCAATAGACCCAAAAAGAAACATTGATCACCTTGGTACCATTCTCAAGTAACCTTTTTCTTATGGACCCCCATTGTTATGACTACTAGAAACAATAAACTTGACAACCAAGTCTCCACCTTAGAAGCTTTGTATGATGAGTTACAACATAAAATAGACCACACCCACACCTCTAACAAGTAAAACATTGCTTCTATCAATGCAAAGCTCACCAAATTGAGAGTCCCCAACTAGATGTCTCAACTCATGGCAATGTACTAGCAATTCAAGGAATACCAATACTAGCCCTGGCCATCCCAATAAGAGGGAGTTGAATCAGCCAATCCTGTAGGACCTAACTCTCACCCATTTATTAGTGACCCTATGACTCAAACGTGGCATTGACTCCCTAAAGTGGGCCTAAATGAATATGATGGCTCCAACCCGAGTTAAACCACATACCTTCTTATACGAACGAGTGATGTTGAGACCCAATTGCTTCATAACTTTTAAGGGCATGATATTCGCAGAAGACCCTAGGTCTAACATACAATTGTGTAATAAGAGGTCATTGATAGCCAAAGTGAGCATAAATGGTTCAAACCCAGGGTTTCAGTCAGGGATATGAATGTTTTGTAAGTCCTCAGGTAATTATTCTTCCTAAATACCTAGGGACTTCTTGATTTGTTGTTGTTGCTTGGGAAGTCTTGCAATCTTCAAAGGAACGGGTATGGTTATTTTTCCTATGGCAGCCCCTATGTCAATGTCAAGCTTAACCTCTTTTCCCTTCTCTTTCTTCTTGATGTTTCCTTCCTTGGAGGATCCTTTTTTGAATTGGTTTTGGTTGGGGGATCCTTCTTGGGAGGAATTTCAGAGAGAGACTCCTTGGGAGGAGTGTGCTTGGGCAATGAGTCTTATTTAGATGGTTCCTTAGAGGTTGTAGGGTCTTTGTTATTTTCCTTTCATGAATATTGGACACCTTTGAACCTTCCCTTGCTATCAAATTTGGGAATGGATTCTTCATTTTCTTCCTTAAGGGTGACCTCACCAATGGGAGGGTGTGTATATGATCCTCCTAGCAAAATGTTGAAGATATCAAATTCGACAAGGTTAGCCTGCTCATCAACTTCTTCACCCTTACTCTCTCCCTCTTCACTTCCCTCATCCTCAGAAGATGAGTTTGGCTCAATAGCATTAGTTAGAGCCAAAGCGTTTGGGAATTGAGACAAGCTTGGTTTACCTTCTTCACCTTGCTTTTTGGGAAAGGGTTTTCCTTTTGGAATATAGCTAGATTTTTGGGCCTTTTCCAAGGCAGTGATTTTATTCATGATAACCCTATCACGTGCATTGGCTTCTTCAGTGAATTTATCCATTTTCTTGAGGATGGCAAGTAGGGTTTCTTCGTGTTGATCTTTGGACTTCTCCTTCTTGATCTTGGCTTTAGCTCTAGGGTGGTCAGTGACCTATACCTTTGAGATTCGTGGGTTTTCCTAAATTCCATTGTTGTCTCTTTGGCTTCAACCAATGTGGAAGGTTTCTTGTCCCTTAATACATTAAGTTAAGTGGCCACCCACAGCTTTTATGAATTTATCAAGGATAGTAGCTTCAGATGGTTTCAAATGATCAGGTATATCCTTGACTACCCTATCAAATTTTTTAATGAATTCTCGTGTGTCTTCCCTTCCCTTGGTTATTTGATAGAATTTTTCAATATTAAAGGTTCCTTGGGCATTACATGACCATCTCTTCATTAATAGGTCTTCAAAGTCATGAGAGTCTTTTATGCATGTTGGGGTAAGGCTAAGGTACCATTCTCTCACTTGTCCTTCAAGTGATAGAGCGAAAAGCTTCATGAGCCTATCTTCATTAAAGATCATCCTAGGGGGCATTGGCCAATATAATTCCTCAATAAAGCTAGTCCAAGTAGCAACCCCTTTGAACTTAGGTAACCATCGGTTATATTTTCAGGTAATATTTTGGGATGATCACTCAATTTCAAAGGGGCAAAGTCACTAACAAAGTGTATTTCACTTTTGGTCATCTTGGGTTGGTCTTGTTTTGGGTCAGTGTTAGAACTACATGGCATCTTTGGGGACTTTCTCAAATTCACAGAGAAGGGTGGTTCCAACAGATGATGAAGTTTGTTCTCCCATTTTTGCAACAGCCCTAGTTAGAGGAATGTTGTCGCCTTCAAGTAAACTAGGGGTTTAAACAATGATGGAAGTCGCTAGAGGAATGCTTAGAGATACCGTTAATGAATCATTTCCTTAATGATTCACTAGGGAGGTAGACCTTCTTCCTCCCCAACAAAGGCGCCAAAATGTTACCGCTCAAACTAGCAGGGTAGTCCTAGAGGAGCACTTGCTAGGTCAAGAGCAAAAATGAAGCTAAAGTCCACTGTCAGCACAGCTAAAGCTTCCTACTCTTTACAGACTTTCATAGATGGGAGGACACCTGATATATAGAGAATCACTTATAAAGGATAGATCAACTAAGATGGGTGTGAAGTGATCTTGGGGACCCTTTCCTAGGGGAGGCTCGAGAATGGGACTTGTTTGCTTCTTAAGCAAAGGTACAAAGCTCCCTAGGATAAGGAAATGAAGACTTAAGGGCTAGGTTCAAGGAGTGTGAATTGTAAAGGAGCTTCCAAAACCCTAAAATCCTTATTGAACTTGGTTTCCCAAGTGGTTTTTGAAGAATTGACTTTTCAAAGGTATCGAACCATACCGGACCAAGTGGACGCAAGTTAGGTTAAGGGGAGGGAGTTTAGCAACCAATGGTGATCTTAACCTAAACAAGGAAGGGGAAAGGATCAAAACAAGAGTTTCCCCTTAGAGATGCCAAATTGATCCTATGAGGTACTAGCCTAGGGAACAGCAAGGCAAAGTTTAGTCTTAGGGCTAGGGCTTGGGATATCCCGTAATCCCGTTGTTGGAATTTCTTCAAATTTGGAGGAGACCTTAAGGACATGCCAGCGCAATAGGGGCCATGAGATCGAACTTTTTCTATGGCTACTTTGTTGGTAAAATGATGCCCTAGGTGGCCCAGCATGGCTAGACCTAGAAAAGAGGGGGGAAAGGTGAAGAAATAGAGGTTTTAAGCAATGTTGCACGAAGCGGGGGCGAAATGGGGACATTTTTTGGACGCAGGGATGCGGAAGCGTCATTTTCCAAAAATCTAGGAAGCGAGGTATCTCGAAAGCATTTACTATATACATATATTTGCATTTATATTCAAAACAAACATCCCAAATACCAAATTAGTTGCAGAAGACATGAAAACATGCATATTTTTACATAAATCAAGATAGATATGGCATCCATGATTCCATTGTACATCAATGATTAATTATCCGAGCATCAACCATCTATATTCTAGCAATTACAAACATACATCAAATTTTTTAGCATATTATAAAACATAAAACATTTAAGCATATTATAAAACATAAAACATAAAGCATCTTATCTAGCAAGTGAGCAACTGTCAACATTAGTCATGTCTAAAATTCAAATAATAATGTTTACAAAATAGGCCACTTGGTCACCGCCAAGACAAAACGGTTCAAATTCACAACAAGCCTACAAGTCTAATGATTAATCTATGACAAAAGTAGTAAATTGTGAAAATATCTACTAATCTCTCCTCCTTCCACCACGAAGAGAATGTGGCGGTGGGCCTCCACGTGGTGGCAATGAAGAAGATGGTACCTGTGGAAGTTGTGGGAGTGGGACTGAAACTGATGAAGACAAAGCCCCTGTTGTTGGTGTTGAACCATGGAACCTAGGAACCAAGGGACTAGATGGGGATGGCAACTCAACTCGATCATCATCATCCTAGAATCGCTCAAAAAATTCATACAAAAAAAAACCACTAGTTAACAAAAAAAAACTAAAAACATGAATTAGAGAAATGCTTTATAGCCAAAATTGTCACATTTGAATTCAATGGAAATACCACTTATTGACTAAATTTTGAAATTCATACCACAATGGACATATCTGGATAAGAGCATCCTCTAATTACTCTAATCGCAACACTCTGTCCTCCAAATTGGGCTCCTCTGGATTCTTGTCCCAAACCTTAAAGTCTTTATTAGTCTTTGCATCATCACAGTAATGGGACAACAATCGCAAGTCGTAATGAACATAAACCAAGCTCTCTGCCCGGTCTAAACTCAACATGTTCCTTTTAACACTGTGGATGAAAGAATAAGAACTCCAACACCTCTCTGCAGAAGAAGTATTTACCACCTGTGATAGCACCCGCAATGCCAAAGTCTGTAGAAGTGGAGTAGCACCTACATGCATGTTCCACCACTCAAGAGAAGAAAAAGTCTCTTGATCTCTAATTGCATGCATGCTCCCAAATGGACCAGTGTCAAGCGTATAGTTGTTCAACTGTTTACGTACCATGGAAGCCCCCTCCTCATCAGGGACTAATTTACCCAATGCAATCATATATTTTTCTAGAACCTCTGGATCTAGGTGTGGTTTTCTCCTCCTCCCCCCCCCGTACCGATGTTGAAATCCATGATGGATGATAGTATTTAGGTGTCAAAACATATGCTAATGCATGCAATGGAACATTTAGCATTTCCCATCCGTTTTCCACCTATGCACGAATATAATTGTACAAGGTGATATCTCTAGGCTCAACAATGTCTTTAATCTACCCAACATGTTATCCATTTGCTCATACACCTCCCCAATTATTGGCCGATCTGAATCTGCAAACTTGATCATTTAATAAATTGGTTTGGTGATTTGCAAAACATATTTAACCTGTGACCAAAATAACATGTCAAGAATAGTGTCCTTGGCTACATTAGCACCATCTTTATCAGTGTTAATTTCCTCCCATGATTCAGAGGTCACCATATTAGTTAAGCTTGTCTCACCTTCACTAGCCGCCTAAAGGTGAGGTAATAACTTGCAAATCTTGTTTTTGCAAGTTTAAGCAACTACAACTTGGAGTAAGTGCCATAGAAGTAGTTTACCCTTGCATGCCCTGTGATAAATTTAATGAGTTGTTTCCCTTTCTTGTCAAGCTCATTAATCCATCCACATTCTTTATGCTTCACAATATCATGCATCAAAAGGTTCAATGTGTGCACCAAGCACCCAAACCAAAAGATGTGTGGATGAGTACACTCAATAACTTTTCCTGTTGCCTTACAATTTGTTGCATTATCTGTGATCACTTGAACCACATTATTCAAGCCAACATCTCTGATTGATTACAATAAGAGATCCGCAATGTTTTGGGAAGTTGCGCTGATGGAGGAGTCATGACATGTAATAAATACTACACCACTAGCAGAAACACCAAGAACATTTATCAAATGTTGGTTTTTAATATTTGTCCACACATCTGATACAAAGGATAGCCCACAATCCACCCACTCATTTGTAAAACATGTCAAAGCTCTTTGAACATTTGCTTTTTCTCTTTCTAATAACATTGTTCTAGCTTTCTCATAGTTGGGGAACTTGTATCCTTCTGGGGCTTCATTGATGGCCTTTACCATTTCATGCCAATAGGGAGAGCGAAGCACATTTAATGGTACACCGCAAGCACAAAGAAATCGGACTATCTTTCCATCTACATCATCCCTCCCAACAACATTCAAGAAATCCATTATTGTTCTTTTACCTTCAAAGCTTGCAGAAGTACCATGGAGAGATGAGTTACCAAATCTAGAGGTTGCACTTGATTCATACTGAGTTTTTGTTTTTTCCTTTTTTGTTGTGCAACCTTCTCTATTTGGATGTATTTTCTTTTTTGTTCAGCTGAAATGTTTGGGCAAATTTGTATCCCCACAGCACCCTTTTTATCATCATTGTCCATCACCCCACAAAGATGCCTCCTCACACGGGTATATGAACCACTACATGGTTTTCCTCCATGACAACCATGAGGGCACAAAAATTTGTAGCTTCCACCACCTTTTCCCCCTTCAAGTTTGGTCACATAGTTCCACAAGGGTGTCAATGCAGCTTTCCCCTCTAGTGTTTCAATCTTCCCTTCAAATTCATCCCCTTCCTCGTCAAACCCTTCCTCCTCATCATACATTGGGTCACTCATATGGGGACCACTATCCTCTTGTTTTTCCTCCCTTCTATTCCTACTCCCCCTTGCCATCACTAAAACCAAAAGTGAAATGATACATAGAAGCCAAAAGAACACCATCTTGGAATATGAATATAGGTGGTGGACAACCTACAATTAAATGAGCAAGAAGAAAGAATGGGAAAAAGTAGGCAAGGGAGGAGAAAAATACAAAAAACAATGACAAAAAAAAGGGAGTTTGGGGTTTGCACTTACCTCTTTAGCTCTTGTAGATGGAAACCCTTCTTTACTCCTCCAAGCTCCTCCTCCTTCTCCTAGCTCCTCCTTCACTCTTCCAAGCTCTCCTCAAGTCTCTCCTTTCTTTCTCCTCTCTTCTCCTCTCTTCTCCAAGCTCTCAAAAACTACAAGTGAGCAAATGAGAGGTGAAAGGGCCTTTTAATCCCTTCATTCCTTACCCTAACCCATCTTGGACCCACCCCAAGCACTAGAAAAAGAAAAAGAAAAAAAAATTCGCATTTGTGGGGCCGCATGGCAGAATCGGTCAGTTGCCCATAGAAACGGTCGCGATCAGTATGGATTCAGCCCTAAAACGCCACGTTTCGGTTGAGCGATCCACGGGCCAAAACGCGTTTCAAAAATTCCAAAACGCAGATCAAGCTAGACGGTTCCGACAGCATAGGAACCGTCTTTTTCGGCCCGATTCGCGTCGATCGGCGAATCACCCACGGATCACGTTTCAGGGTTTTGATCCGTGGGGGGGTGTTTTGTGCAACACTAGTTTTAAGGTGATCACCTTATGGTGGATCAATGCCTAATTCCTTTGGGGATATGGAGTCAAGAACAATTATGAGAATGGATCTCGTTTCTAGCTCAAGGAGGCTTTAAGGGCAACTTCGTTTAGCATTAGGGCAAAGAAAGAGAGTGACCTTAAAGCATTTATACTTTGGTTGCAAATTAAGATGGCTTATCAAGATAACTTCGATCTCTAAGAAAATTCGTTCAACATAGAGATATGCTATATAGAAACATAATTCCACAATGAAGCAGTAAATGCATGAAGCAATTAGCCCTAAAATAGTGAAAATCCCATAATCAATATATGTGACAAAGTAAAAGAGAATAGCATCAAAATTGTACTTACATGTAAGAGAATATATCCAACCATCAGGACATTTACCAATTAAGAAGCTCCAAGATAAGAAAATGCAATCCAAACCTCAAAATTCACCCATGCTCCAATTTCGTTCACTAAGAAGGAAATGTGAAATTCTCAAGAGAGAGAATGATCCAATCCAAGTGATGATACAAAATGAATTCATGTCTCTCCTATTTATACACTCATTAGGAGTTCGAATTACCTAATTTGAGCCTACATTAGCCCATCAAATAAAAATAATGTGCAAATAACTAACTTTTTGTGACAAGCCTGTTGTAACATGCTTTATTTTTGATAGGTTAGGTTTTATTTTATAAAAGAGGGTATGAAAAAAATAAAAATAAAAATGGAAATATGAGATAGAGAAACAAAAAAAAAGATGAAATAAAACCCCATCAAAAGAAAATCAAAAAAATTGTATAAGTGTGCTGGTTTAAATGCCACTTCATGAAATAAATTGCATTTGTATTAAATAAAGACCATGTGAACATATGGATTCAAATCTGTTGATTTTTGTAACTTGGGAGGTATTCCAAGCCTTGAGGATCGAGGGTTTGGAGGAAGGAGCTCCAAAAATGGACTTTGGGGCTTCAAACCCAAGCTTGGGGTTTTGCACCCATCAATGTTGCGGACAAAACTATGGGGAGATTTCGACATGTGATGAATGAGGATGATAGTACTCGTTGAGACAAATCCGACACATCAAAAATCATCCTATTTCGAGTTGGGGTTGAAGAGAAATGAATTTTTGAAGTCAATATGTGGCCTTGGTCAAGGTCAGTTAGGCATTTAGAGACCTTGTGACAAGTTGTCAAGCCCACACATGTTATCTGATGGAGCCCTATTGTGTGTAAATATAAGGTGGACGAGAGTCATTTAACACATCCAAGAAGCATCTTTCATAGTCTACCCATCAAGCAAGCCAGCTCGAATGCAGGAATGCGAGTGCAGGGACACGAGTGCAGGAACATGCGAGTGCAAGAACGCACGAGTGCAGGAACACCAATGCAGGCAGCGTGAGGGATGAGCATGTAACAAACTGCACCAGGGTGACACAAAAGCTGAGCAGGCTAGGTATGCATTGTATTGATGTGTTAAGGTTGAAATGATGCTAGTGGATGATGTCCTAGGAGAGGACAGTTTGGAACTCTGTTAGCAGTCATGTGGAAGGTTTTCCTAGGTGGTTGTATGCCCTAACAAGGCGCAGATGCTACAGCAAGGATTGGTCACTCGTGGTCTGTTGGAGGGCAGTGTGAGAGTGGACCAAGTGTGGATAGTGGATTGGGCATTTATGGTCTCTTGGAGGACAGCGTGATAGTGCCCAAGTTGGAGCCCGATGTGCACCATCTTCATGGACTTAGGTGGTTGCTAGAGTGGCAATTGTTGAGCTCAAGGGTTGACGAACTAGAGGAGCAGTTGAGCATCCCTAAACTTGTATGTGGAGAAGGACTTCTACAACAGATGATGGGTAGTCCTCATAGCCTATATTCATTGTGGGAGATGGACATGTTGCAGTGATAGGTGGCAGCGCTTCGTGCCCTATGTTGGTCTTCATTGGAGCAGCGCAAGAAGACCATAATGGGTTGAAGTCCCTCAGTAAGAGCAGCAGTAGGCAAATTAAGAGTTGTTCACAAGTGTAGCTGTGAACAACTCTACAGGAATCTCGATGTGTTGATGCGTTGATGGAGGAACGATCAACTAGTGAGTAGATTGACCGCCGAGGTTCAGTGGTCAGATGGACTTGAAACATTGATAGAGGCAGGAGCTGCCAATTGGGAGTCAAAGGACCAGACAAGTATAGGATACGACCGAGGGGAGCTGAGAGAGTGGACTTTATCAGCCAAATGGTCAGAGTATCTTGTTGACGGTAGATTGGTTGTTGATGGACCGACACCTAGCCCCAGTTTTGTATTCTTGTACTAGTGGATGTATGAGGGCCATTATCCCTAGTACGGAAGCCCTAGAATGTTGTATTATATGTTGATTAATATAACGGAGTTGGGTTGAAAAATGTAAAAGTTGTCCATATTTTGTGCACTAGTAGATTTACTGTTGTTTATATTCCATTGTGCAAAGTAGTATCGTTGTGATTCTTGGTTTGGTAGTGTCAGAAATTTAAGATTCTATCCTAGACACCAAGGTCGTGGAAAATCAACAAAGTCAACATCCACAAACGCCATATACTTATTCCTATTTTTTTCGTTATAATAAACCAAAGTTCAAATTTTGGCTTCAATAATGCCAAAATAATAAATGAACATGAAAATAAACTAATCCTCATGTATTTTGAGCTTATTCATCCTACTCTACTCTAACCTTGGATGAAACATGATGCTAAGTGAAATGAAATAACCAATGCAATCATCCAAGCAACACCACAAGGCCATGAACTCTACCCTTGTTTTTGGCAACGAATCAAAACAAAGCTACATTAACAATAGGGCCTATGTATGTTGGTATCTCTATTACAATACGACCAAATACCGAAATAGGAGAGCATGTTTCAATACATGCTAACTCAATTCAATGTTGAAGAAGAATGAAGTACGGTCTGGAAAATGTACATGGCAATGCATCATGAACCTACAAAATATCAATCATGTGCCTCTCCAAAGACTTAATTGCAACAAAATTATCATTTATACGTCCAAGAATTAATGGTGTGGGCTGCTTCAACCAGAAAATGTCTTTTACCAAATGTAAAGATGGAGTATGAGACAAAATTTCAGATCTAGAAATAAAATTTTACTCACAATTTGATAGTTGAAATGATTTTCATAAAATCTGAACTAAATATTCCATACTATTTCCAGCACCAAAGACATAATTTCCAACTAAAAAATCACGTGCTCTTTCACAAAAATTGAAAGAAAATGGCTGGAAATTTCCAGTGCTTTCATCATTACAAACATGCTCCGAAAACTGAATTTTTTTTTAATCACATATGGGCAAACATAGCTGTAAATCACCATTCACTTGTTAAAAATGGGTGTCAAAGAGGCTCAGAATCATGATTTTTCTCCCTAGAATAGCCCATCAATGTCATAGATTGAATCCCTGAACAATTTTCAGTAATCCATAGCCAAACTATTGCTATCAAGTTGGGAAAAAAAATTTCACTAACTTCAAAACTTGGTTGCCCTCATTTCATCTCATGAACAAATACATATATTTAACATTTCATCTTCATACAAGGTTTCATTTCCATAACAACACTCTCCAAATTAGCCAATCATCAAAATCAAAATTTTGGAAAGAATTATGACTTACACTACCCTTGTCTGCATGGGAGAATGAGGTAGATACTTTATCACCAATGTCTTCTACATGTGGGGCTGCAATATGTTCTTCAACAAACCCATCACCATTTTCTGAAATATAATATAAAAGTGGCTCATGGAAGGGAGAACAAGAAGGAATTTATACTTTAAAAAGTGCATATTTCCTTCTCATATATTTCACCAAGTATGCATAACTATCATATCTTATCTCAACCAAAAAAGAATCTGAAGGGTTTTTCTCATGGATAATTATCAAACATCACACTCTCTTTTATTTTAGTACAAATTTCAACACAATGATATGCCTCATATGAACTTGTTACATGTTCCTCATTATCATATCTATACATTCAATATTTCTGAAATTTTTTAACAAAATTTGGAAATGACTTTATCTCTTTAGTGGTGAAATCACAATACCACTACCATGCGTTCTTTCCATTCAAAGAAAATGCTAAAACCATCATCAAAGCATCTTCATGGACAATACTATCATCTATAATAAATTTCATGAATGATGAAAGATGCATAGAAACCAAATGGGATTGTCCCCAAAAACTTGGAACATGATGAATCTAAACACAAGGCTGAAAATGACGTGAAGATCTAGGAATGCATGAAGAATCCAAAGGGGTAAACAAATCTCCCCGAAACTTCCCTTTCAGAGTAGCCATTAAATAAAATCTAAGGTTGAAATCTGAAAAATGCATGTATACCATAATACCTCATAAAAGTATTGAAATATGGAGTCACGAAGGTGAGTTCTTCAAGTGTTTGCTTAATGTGATCACCTCCAAAAAATCAGCAAAGCATCAAATGTGGAGTTGCTTAAATCAGAGTATATACCTTCAAAACAACACCCTCAACAAAGAATGTCTTCAAGAAATGGACTTTATCCTCGGCATGGCCGCCAAAATGTTGCAACGTAGGAAGGCTACACACTATAACCTCAATAGCTCTTTTTCTCACTTTTGCTTGGCTCTTCTCCAACTCAAGGGGGATTTCCTTAAAGATAGGATTATCAAGGCTGTGGAGTGGGTGTTGAAATTTGGTAGCTGCGGTCAGTATTCTTCAATTATATTAGCCCACTAAAATAAAAAAGAATGAAAAATTATAATTTGGATTCAAGTCGGCTGAAAATAAAAGAGGGAAAATTTAAATTTTATATTCTGAAATTGCCTACAAAAGTCAAGTCGGCCCAGCTAAGAGACACACCATTTCAGGCTCCTTAAACCACTATAAATTGGCATTCGACCTCACCACTTAGAAGAAAATTTGGATCATCAAATGAAGCATCAAATCTTTTGTTCACACGTGTGAAGGAGTCTAGGAAAGAAGTCAAGTTTTCTGAGGAAGAATTTCTTCTGTGGCAGCCGAGTTTATCCACCTTTTGTCATGCATTGACCTCACACGTGCAGATACAACAGCAGACTATTTGACCGAAATTCTTTTGGGCAAGTTTTGGGCAGTTGACCGAGTTTTTGGGCAGCAGACCAAGGTTTTCTAGACAGCAACACGAGACCCAAATTCGGCCTGTGTCCGAGTAGTTGACTGCAGGTTGACTGAGGCTATTTTCAGGTACTGTGATGAGGTTTGACCTCTGCTAGTTTGCTGGTCTTGTTTGACCTAATTTGACTGGAAAATCAGATTGTATCTCTTGTTGAATTGAACAATTTGTTAAAAATTCGTAGCTATGGTTGGTCTTTTCATTAGCAAATCAAAAAGAAAAAATTTGAATTTAAAATAATTGGTTTATTACCCCACAAAGTGTCCATGTCGGTCCTCCTAGATCATGTCGCCCTGCCCAGGAGACAAGTCTTTTCACATGGATGAATAAGTATATATTTTGAGCCTATTCGCTTTCATTATGGGCAGATTCGGATCATCTCTTACGTCTCTGTTTTGTATGGGTTTGAGATTCTATACCTTGCGGATGTGAGGCTCTATACCTTGCAGAGATGTGCCTCTCTTTCTATTCCTTGTCTTTGTCGCATGCGAACTTCTCTATGGCACTTATCTCTATGACAAATGAGCTTCTCTGTGGCACTTATCTTTGTGACATGCGAGCTTGTTTGTGGCACTTATCTCTGTGGTATGCAAGCTTCTTTGGTTGAGAAACCAACAGGCATGAAAATTAGGTACGTTTCTCTTAACTTGATAATTACTTGTGAGTGTTTGTTGGCTTCTTATTAATTTAATGTTCTCTTCATCAAGCAATTCCCAAAATTACAAAACATGAAGATCACAAGAGACAAAGAACACAAATATGTAGGTGCTAGGTCCCTATAATACTAGTGTATCCCCCTTATTGTTATTGTTGTGCCCATGTAGCCCCCATATTGTTATTGTTGTGCCCCATTGAAGCCCACTATTGTTATTGTTGTGCCCCTACATTATTATTGTTATGTAGACTCTAATTATATTGTGACCCCATAGACTCCTATATATACAAAGGAAGTCTTGTCATTTGTATCATCCAAGAATTGTTCATTTATGTAATGTAAAGGAGGTTTTGCCCTCGAAGAGAATACTTTTTAAGTCGTTGATCTATCTTTTCTGTGAGTTGGTTGCATAACATTTGATATCAAAGCTTTGGATTTTTGGAAAGGAAAGGAAGTTGAATTAAGGGGTATCGCAAGGAAACCAGGAAAGATAATCAGCTCTAATGGCATGACAAAGCTTCTAAAGAAAGAACAACGAGGTGTAATTGCACAATTGTGCTCACTAGGGGTTCAAACATCAAAATCATCTGTTTCTCCAGATCTCCAAAAAGTCTTGGACAATCATTCCAAGGTGTGTGAGATTGTTATAGATCTAACCTGGAAATATTATAGATCTGATATAAAAATATAAGATAATGCAAATAAACCCAGAAATAATATGAAATGATCCTTTATTGATCAAACCCTTAAGGTAGGGCAACACCATACATTCACTCCTTAAGGAAGGAGAACACTCCACAAGCCATATGCCTGTTCATACAATAATCCTTGACAATATTTCTTGACATGGAGTCTCTAGCCTCTATATAGGCCTCATACATACAATACCATGGATCATTACCATGATTCCCTCATACAATCGACTAATACCATGGGCCCATTACATTATTACTAACTACTTGTGGTCCCTTACATGATATGGGTTAA
>APFE030164820.1:260878-287209 GCA_000404065.3 Pinus taeda | reverse complement strand
TTATTACTATGGCCCATCCCATTATTACATTATTACCTTGGGTACCTCCCTTGGTACCCCATATTATCCCCCCTAGGTATATAACATTCCACCCTCGTAAGCATGTTTCGTCCCCGAAACATGGGAAGAACACAAATAATAAGATCTACTCAAAAAAGTAGTCCACTGGTACCATGCACGTGCATCTAGCCATCCAAGGGAAAGGTGAACTCTCGGTCTCGCTAGTGCCTCGCTCGCTTGAGATGGAAGTTGACTGTGGTAGCTCTTCTGTGTAGATGTGTAGTAGGTGGATCTTCGCTCCTCTCTATCTGTCATGCGGGGGTTGTTGTCCGTGTGGCTAATTGGTTGCCATCTTGATGGTTGTTTTCTTGCAGGGTGATGTGGGTGATGATATGTTGAAGTTTTAACCCACGGTGTCTTTTTCTTTAATTCACCCTGTTGTGGTGCCTGTTGTGGTGTCTTGTTTTCCAATATGACTTCAACCACTGAACCCTCATCAGATGTGTCAGCACTTGTTACCTTTTCGACTTCAGCCTTTGTTTGTGTTTGATTGTCGACCATCAACTGCTCATCATCTGATATGTCAGTCCCTGGAACATCTTCTGCGTCAACCTCGTGGACTCTACCTGTTTATTGATAGAAATATCCTGTAATGTAATTTTCTTCTTTTTATACCAGAGCTTCAGGAATTTCTTCTGCACATTAATATTTATAGTACCCACTGATTCCATCCACAGGTATCCAAAAACAACATCCAAATTATCTGTCTCTGAAGTATAAAAATCACCATGCAACACATACTTATCCATAGAAATCTTCAAATCCTTATACACTTGGACATCCTCATCATCCACCTGTGTGTTTTCAATGTGTTTTGTGGAAACTTGCAATTTTTTTGCCAAATTAACATTGACGAAATTATGCTTGCAACTAGGATTTATAGAAACAATGATCTTCTCTTTTTGAATCAATCCATGAACCTGTAATAAGGAGATACCAGCAGAAAATAACCCTTTAGGTTCCTTGGTTTCCTTCTTTCCTGTAAAAATAAAACCTTTGCTAGGCTGTGTGTCTGTCTGTGTGAGCTTATCCACAAGATTAGCTTTATGGTCAAAGTGGTCCATAAGAGCTTTTGTGAATTTGTCCCAAGTCAAGGGTCTTCGAAGGCAACATTGATGCCTTTGCCACCATTGCAATCTTTCATTGTCCAAGTACATTTGTCCCACACTCAGCTGAGTCTCATAATCATTGATGTAATTCACTCTAAAACACTTCTCCATTTGTGCTAGCCATTTGGCTGGATGAGAGCCATCAAATGCATACAAGTCCTCCAGGTTCAGATCTAGGCCCGCCATCACAAAAAATTGGCGAAAATTTGAAATTGTCACAGTTTAGTCAATATTGCTTAGAATCCCTATTATAACCTGTTTTTGGAAATGGAACAACCATTTTGCATCTATCCATGTGATAGAAATCCTGATCCCGGCACTAGAATTTCATATTTGCGCTGCAACTCTCACGTCGTCCCCAAAATTTCTGCAAAAAGAGCTGATTTTAAATCAGCGATATCTCCCTCATCCGGACTCCAATTCGACCTTTTTTTTTTGAAATTAGGTATTTTTTCACAAAGATTCCAAATCTACAATTAGATTTTGCAGAACTTGCACCAGGACGTCTAGATCTGCGCCACAAACTTGCTGCCCCGAAAAATTGTCTACAACCCCACTGATTTTTAAATCAGCGATATCTTCTTCATTTGGACTCCGATTCGACAGATTTTTTTTTGAAATTGGGTATTTTTTCACATAGAATCCAGATCTGCAATTAGATTTTGTAGATCTTGCACCAAAATGTACAGATCTGATCTGCAAACTCGCCACCCCCGAAATCCTGCAAAAATTAAAAAAAATTCTCCACTTTTTTGCCCAAGAAAGTGCTCTGATACCACTTGTTATAGATCTAATCTGGAAATATTATAGATCTGATATGAAAATATAAAATAATGCAAATAAACCCAGAAATAATATGAAATGATTTTTTATTGATCAAACCTTTAAGGTAGGGCAACACCATACATTCACTCCTTAAGGAAGGAGAACACTCCACAAGCCATATGACTGTTCATACAATAATCCTTGACAATATTTCTTGACATGGAGTCTCTAGCCTCTATATAGGCCTCATACATACAATACCATGGATCATTACCATGGTTCCCTCATACCATAGACTAATACCATGGGTCCATTACATTATTGCTAACTACTTGTGGTCTCTTACATGATATGGGTTAACCACCTTATTTATTACTATGGCCCATCCCATTATTACATTATTACCTTGGGTACCTCCCTTTGGTACCCCATATTATCCCCCCTATCTTTTCTGTGAGTTGGTTGCATAACATTTGATATCAAAGCTTTGGATTTTTGGGAAGGAAAGGAAGTTGAATTAAGGGGTATCGCAGGGAAACCAGGAAAGATAATCAACTCTAATCATAATGGCATGACAAAGCTTCTAAAGAAAGAACAACGAAGTGTAATTGCACAATTGTGCTCACTAGAGGTTCAAACATCAAAATCATCTATTTCTCCAAATCTCCAAAAAGTCTTGGACAATCATTCCAAGGTGTGTGAGACTCCCAAAGGCCTCCCACCTATTCATAATCATGATCATGCAATTCACTTGATTACAGGGAGTGTTCCTCCAAACATCAGGCCTTACAGATATCCTTATGCCCAAAAGAGTGAAATTGAACGTATGGTTGCAAAAATTCTAGAGGATGGCATAATTCAACCTAGTCAAATTTCTTTCTCTGCTCCAATAGTATTGTTGCACAAGATGGATGGAATATTTGGGTCATATTGTATCTCATGAGGGTGTTAAAGTAGACCCTAACAAAATTAAAGCCATTAACCCACAACCATAAAGCATCTTCGAGGATTTCTCGGGTTGACAGGGTATTATCACAAGTTTGTTAAGAATTATGGGAGAATGGTGGCACCTCTAACATCATTACTAAAGAAAGATGCATTTTCTTGGACTCCAGAAGCAACGAATGCCTTTGAACATCTTAAAGAGGAAATGTGCCAAGCACCGATCTTAGCTACGCCAAACTTCACAAAAACTTTTATTGTGGAATGTGATGCTTCAGAAAATGGAATTCATGTTGTTTTAATGCAAGAAGGAAGATCCATTGCTTTTGAAAGCTGTCCAATCAAAGGAAAATATTTACACAAACCTATTTATGAGAAGGAAATGTTGGCAATATTACATGCACTAAAGCAATGGCGATCTTACTTAATGGGAAAACACTTCAAGGTAAAAACAAATCATGATAGTCTTAAATACTTTTTGGAACAAATATTATCTTCAGAAGAGCAGCAAAAATGGGTGACAAAGATGTTGAGTTATGACTTTGAAATCATCTAAAAAAAGGGAAGCAAAATGTTGTTGCAAATGCACTCTCAAGAAAGGATGAGGATGTGGAAGCATTGCTTTGTGCCATTTCTATTATCCAACCTAAGTGGATAACCAAAGCAAGGGATGAAAGGAAGAATGATGAAGAGGTGTGGTCACTCATTCAAAAGTTGCAGCAAGATCCCAATACATCTGATACATTTAGCTGGAAAAATGATTCATTATGGTATAAAGATCGCTTATATCTTTGTAAGAATTCCCAACTCAAACAAACGATTCTTTTGGAATTGCATACCTCTCCCTTAGGAGGGCACTAAGGATTTTTTAATAACTTACCATAGGGTCAAGAAGGAAATTTTTTGGGATGGCCTTAAATCTAATATCCAGAAGTTTGTGGCAGAATGTTTGGTTTGCCAACAAAATAAAGTTGAGACAATTAAGACCCCCAGGGTTAGGGTTTGTTACATCCTTTAGCCATTCCAAGTCAGTGCTGGGAGGATGTCTCAATGGATTTTATCACAGGTTTACCCAAGTTTGAAGGAAAGAGTGGCATCATGGTGGTAGTTAATAGACTTACCAAGTATGCACAATTTTGTGCATTATCTCGTCCTTTTAAAGCCAATACAGTTGCTACTGCATTTATGGAAACAATTCAAAAGTTTCATGGGAATCCAAAGATTATAGTAAGTGACAAAGATCCCATTTTCACTAGAAAATTTTGGACGGAATTATTTTCTTGTCTTGGTACTCAATTAGCTCATAGCTCACCTTATCATCCTCAATTTGATGGGCAAACTGAGATAGTGAACAAATGTTTGGAATGATGTCTTCATTGCTTTGTATCTGATAAACAAACACAATGGGTCCATATTAGAATAATACTATTTTAGTTTAATGCTCATTCTTTTAGCTGTTGCTAATTTTATTCTTTTAGCAGTTTCTTAGATGAAACTGATTCTTTACATAGAAACTTGATGTTTCTAATCTTTGTAAATATCTTTGTATTATTATTGAGTATTGTTGCTCAATCAATTCATTTAATTCATTTGGAAATCCATATGCATGTTTCCGCACTGTTTTATGGTATCAAAGAAGCCAGAAAAGAGATTTATAAGAAAGTTAATTCTCTCTGCATTCTAATCTCTTGAGTTCTTCTGTCATTCCTTTCTAAGGTCGAGCCCTCTGTAAGCCAGATAGCCTTCACTGAGTCTTAGCTTCGGCTCTACTCACTGTGATAAAAGCTTATAGTCGTCTATCTCGATACAGAAGTGGATCCTTCGAAAGAATTCTTCAGCTGGTTTAAATTTTTTTTCGTGGCTGCAATCTGTGTAGCGCTGGGGATCTCATAGCTCTCACAACGGTGATTCCGGTAGTCAAACCACTCGCGCATCTGCACACAACGTATGCCATTTCTGTCATATTTGCCATCGAAATTCTTTGTTGTGAGTTGCGGTGAAAACCCCTTCGAAGCCTCCTGAAGCTGCGGATTAAGTCATGGACACGCCATTCGAGATCGTTGACGCTGCTGCTACTATCGTCTGTGAGATCGTGGCACTGTTTCTCTCGGTCTTCAAGGCTTCTTTGGCACACAGTGGAGCTCTCGTTCTCGTAGCCCTCTTTCTCTCGGTCTTCAAGGCTTCTTTGGCACAGTGGAGCTCTCATTCTCGTAGCGCTCTTTCTCTCGGTCTTCAAGGCTTCTTTGGCACTGTTTTTGTATGAGGCGGAGGAGGCGTGCATTTGCGTGCATTTGAATTCACGAGGCCTGTAAGCATCTGGGCTCGGACTTGGTAAAACGACGGCGGTAATAACTAATTCGAAATTGTTTCCCGTGACTCTTCGATATCAGAGAAACCCGAATTATTTCATTGTTGTCGCTATTTGTGATATATACGTAACGTTGCTCTGTTACAGTAACACGTACACAGTGGATCGATATTTGTGATATATACGTAACGTCCCTCTGTTACAGTGACCCGTATACAGTGGATCGCTATTTGTGATATATACGTAACGTGAGTATATATTCCAACTGTGTATACTTTATCCTTAAATCCGTATAAGATACCAGGGTCACCCGCGTGACAGCATCGTTGGGACTGCGTATACTTGCATATATTTTCTCTGCGGCAAAGGTCAACGGAGCCGCCACAAAATCCATCGTGGATACCAAGGTTAGTGCCATTACACTGTGGTTTATTTATTGGTTGAGTCGTTCTCATTACACCCGGATCAGTTTCCAGCAGTAAGTAAGAGAGCCACTTTCAGAAATCTGGGTATTTAGGTCGAGCCTCGTTTCCAGATTTTTATGGTGCATCGTAGTATTTCTTTATAATGCTGTGGAATTTTTTTAAAAGAACGTACAGTTGGGCAGCTATCAAACAATGAGATATTAGTTTTCTGGCCATTATTCAGAAGTGGTAGCACAAACTCAGAAATTTTTCAGTGATTATTTCAAGTAAAACTGCGCTTCTCAAGTTCGATCATGTGTGGTAGAAGCAGCATTTGGTATTTCTTTCTAAAAGAACAATTTCGGGTTATTTCTTTTATATATACCAGCATATGTCAGATTCTGTTCAAATCAGTCAGATCTCATTATTACTTTCTTGGGAAACAAACAGATGGCTTCACTAACCAATCTAATGCTGGAAGGTAGTCAACGCTTTAATGGCACAAACTATAACATCTGGAAACAGAGAATGTTGACCATTTTTTAATATAAGCGTCTTGACCAGCTCATTCTCAACAAAGAGCTCTGTCCTGGTACTGCTGGCACCAATCAAGAAAAGTTTGATGATCGAAATCGAGAGGCATTTATGCTCCTCAAACTCTCTGTCACTGATGATCAGTTACCACAGATTCCTTCTGGCAAGACAGCTGCTGAGATCTGGCAACAGTTGAAGGAACTACACGAGACATCCGACAAGAGCAGAGCTTTCTTTCTCAAAAATCAGTTGTTCTCCATCATGATGGACGAACATATGTCTTTACAGGAACATCTCAACAAGATTAAGGACATTCGGGATCAGCTCAAAGCCATTGGTCGCACCATGGAGGAAGAAGATATGGTAGTCATCACTCTGAAAAGTCTACCACAATCTTATGAGCACTTCATAGAAACACTAAACGTTACTGCCACTAATGTTGATCTAAAGTTTCCGGAGTTATGCACCAAACTCATGCAGCAGGATCGTTGGAAACAACAATCTGGTAATGGTGCAGCATCAGCCTCCTCAGAAAATGCTTTTGCTGCCAAATATCAGTCATCTCAGTCCTTTCAGCAGAAAGGTTCTTCTCAGTCTTTTGATCCTGCTAGGAAGAAAAATGTGCAGTGTAATTACTGTCACAAAGTCGGCCAACAATGAAGAAAGATTGCCGACAGAGAATTGGCTTTTGAAACAGAAGAAACAGGGAGGGCTTCCATCAGACAGCAAATGTTAACAGAACATTCCGAGCAGACAGATTCTGCCTTTTACGCTTTTATGGCTAAAAGGTCTTCCAGATCATATTCCATCATCTGCCTGGTACATTGACTCTGGTGCATCACGCCATTTCTCTCACAGGCGTGACTAGTTTATTGACTTCTCACCTTTCAGTGATTCCGTGGTATTTGGCGGAGGTGAAAAATACACAGTAGATGGCAGAGGTACAGTTCAAATCCAGTCTGGTGGACGCACACTCATCTTCCTGAATGTGTACTATGTTCGAGGAACTCTCCTCAACTTGATGTAGTATTCAGTGCGCACAAATGCTCTATTATCGACAAGGAGACTAGTCTTACAGTTGATGTTGGCCTAGAAGATCATGGTTTATACAGGCTTCTTGACACTGGTGATTTTCCAGAAGTGGCTCTAGCAGCTCGTGTTTCTCCCATCAGCACTCTATGGCATCAGCGATATGGGCACCTAAACATGCAGTATCTTTCTTAGCTTTCTCGGGACGGACTTGTGTCAGGATTACCTGACATTCAGACTCAGCAGTTGGACGTATGCAGCGCTTGTCAATCTGGCAAACAACATCGGTCTTCATTCACGAATGGAGAATCTTGGCGTGCATCTAAGGTCCTCCAGTTAATTCATGTTGATATTTGTGGTCCTATGAATACATCTTCTATCACTGCTTGCAAATATTTTTTACTTATTGTCGATGATTTCAGTAGAAAGATGTGGGTATATTTTCTCAAATATAAATCTGATGCATTTAGTATCTTTCAGAAGTTTAAAACCTTAGTTGAAAAAGAGTCTGGCTGTAATATCATGACTCTTAGGACAGATAACGGGGGGGAATTTTGTTCTTCTGCTTTTTCCAACTTTTGTGATACTCATGGCATAAAACGTCAGTTCACTACTCCGTACACTCCTCAGCAGAACAGTGTTGTTGAACGCCGCAACCGCACGGTTGTTGAAATAGCTCGCTCCATGTTACAACACAAGAATGTTCCAAACAAATTCTGGGCTAAAGCAGTCTTTACTGCTGTTTATCTTCTTAACCGATCACCTACTCAGGTTGTTAAAGGGAAGACTCTCGAAGAGGTTTGGTCTGGCCGTAAGCCGAAGATCAGTCACCTCAAAGTTTTTGGATCAATTGCATATGTTTGGATTCCAGCTGCTAAGCGCTCTAAGTTGGATTCCAAAAGCCAGAAACTCATGATGACAGGGTACAGTGATCATCACAAGGCTTACAGACCAATAGATATAGCCACTGGTCGTCTTAGCTTCAGTCGGGATGTGGTATTTGATGAAGACAGAGGCTTCTTTCAGTCTTCTTCTTCTGAGCAATGGTCTAAGGATCAGCCACACAGTGTTCTTCTTCCAGTAAGTCCCCCTGATGGGAGGGATGATGCAGCATCAGTGTTTGATAATACACTACCTGAACTTCCTCCGGAAAATAACCCTTCTCTTGCTGCTCCTATTGTTTCTGAACCTTCTCCATCTCCTCCTGATATTGGTTCCTCTACTTCTCCGCCAAAATGGTGGGCTAAAACCATTGGTGATCTCAGGGATGATGAACTCCTTGAAGGACGAACTTCTAGACATAAGAGCAAACAGCAGTCTACAGTAAACTTTGCTCTTATGGCTAATCTACACAGTATCTTTGAGCCTCAAACTTACTCAGAGGCTAAGGGTATATCTGAGTGGGAACAGGCTATGGAAGCTGAATTCCAAAGTCTTCAGAAAAATCACACATGGACCCTTTCCTGATCTTCCTGAAGGGAAAAAGCCCATTACTGCAAATGGGTATATAAAGTGAAATACAAAGCCAATGGAACTCTAGACAAGTATAAAGCTCGTCTTGTGGCTCGAGGATTCTCACAGAAGGAAGGAATTGACTATGAGGAGACTTTTGCTCCTACAGCCAAAATGAGTACCATACAGCTTGTCCTTGCCCTAGCAGCTCAATTTAAATGGAAAGTTCATCAGATGGATGTAAGAAGTGCTTTCCTAAATGGTGACTTACAGGAAGAAGTCTACATGATACAGCCTCCAGGATTTAAAATTGCCGGTCAAGAACAGACAGTGTGTAGATTAGCTAAATCTCTCTATGGATTGAAACAAGCTCCTCGGGCTTGGTACATGAAAATTGATCAGTACCTAACAGATCATGGTTTTCAGCGGAGCCCATCTGATGCAAATCTGTATATCAAGCATATTGGTGATGATATCTTGTTTGTGGTTGTCTATGTAGATGACCTTATCATTACTGGCAGCTCTGCACATTTGATCCATGGAAATCAAACAAGACTAATGCAGAACCTTTGATATACAGACTTGGACATCTTCACTAATGTCTGGAGATGAAGTTTGGCAGACTGAGATCACACATTTTCTCTCTCAGCCAAGTATGCCAAAATCTTGTGACAGGTTCAGAATGCAGGATTGCAAACCAGCCACGACTCCTATGGAACCAGGGCTCAAACTTTCAGCTCAGTCATCCTCTCTCCCTGTGGATGAAACTTTATTCAGGCAATTAGTAGGCAGTCTCATCTACCTTATTGCCACCAGACCAGACATCAGTTTTGCAGTGAGCTACATTTCCCGCTTCATGTCCGCTCCTAAAGTTGATCATTGGATAGCAGCCAAGCGTGTACTATGATATGCGCATGGCACTTCTGATTATGGACTCCTATACACTCGCAGTTCCGATCCTATACTCAGTGTTTACATAGATTCTGACTGGGCCGGTTCGGTTGATGATCGTAAATCTACAGTTGGGTATGTGTTTAGTCTAGGATCTGGTGTTGTCACCTGGACTAGTAAGAAGCAGCAAGCCATGGCTCTCTCCTCAACCGAAGCAGAGTATCGAGGAGCAGTTAAGGCATCCTGTGAGGCAGTTTGGCTTCGACGTATGCTTGCAGATATGCATGCTTCCTAGACAGGTCCTACTTCCTTGTTTTGTGATAATCAGGGAGTGCTCAAACTTGCCAAAAATCCCGTCTTTCATGAACGAACAAAACATGTGGAAACTCATTGCCACTACATTCGCCAGCTTGTTGAAGACGGATCCGTTCAGTTGAGATATGTTCCTACAACAGAGCAGCCTGCAGACATCTTCACCAAGCCTCTTGGTCCTGATAAGTTTGTAAAATTCAAGGGGTCTATTGGTGTTGTAAATAGATTGAGCATTAAGGGAGGGTATTAGAATAATACTATTTTAGTTTAATGCTCATTCTTTTAGCTGTTGCTAATTTTATTCTTTTAGCAGTTTCCTAGATGAAACTGATTCTTTACATAGAAACTTGATGTTTCTATCTTTGTAAATATCTCTGTATTATTATTGAGTATTATTGCTCAATCAATTCATTAATACATTTGGAAATCCATATGCGTGTTTCGCACTGTTTTAGTCAAGTGGCTACCTCTAGTTGAATGGTGGTATAACACTTCCTTCTATACTATAGCAAAAATGACCCCATTTATGGCACTTTATAGATATGATCCACCATCCATCACATCATCTTTAAGAGAAAATTCCAAGGTTCAAACAGTGGAAGATCACATCGAGCATCAACAACAAGTTCTCCAACTCTTAAAGGATAACCTCACTCTGGCACAGAATCAAAAGAAACAACAAGCAGATCAGCATCGCAGTGAAAGAAGTTTTGATGTAGGTGACTGGGTATTTTTACGGCTCCAACCATACAAACAAATGGCTCTCAAGCAAGCTAAGAGGGATAATAAATTATCACCCAAGTACTACAATTCTTACAAGGTGTTGCAAAAGATTGGTACTATGGCATACAAATTGGAGTTGCCTGCATCTTCCAAAGTACACCCAGTTTTCCATGTTTCATGCTTAAAGAAGGTTATTGGTGACAAGCTTCCAGTTCAAATAGGGTGTTGTCAAAACTTAATGAAGAAAGAAAAATCATATTTGAGCCTGAAGCAGCCACAGAAACAAGAACCCGACAGCTACAAAATCGATCAATTTCAGAGTATCTCATTAAGTGGAAGAACTTACCCGCTGAAGATTCCACATGGGAGGATGAGAATTTTATACAGAAGCATCCAGAACTACTCACAACACTTTTTTGAAGGAGAGGGGCATGTTAGGTCCCTATAATACTAGTGTATCCCCCTTATTGTTATTGTTGTGCCCATGTAGCCCCCATATTGTTATTGTTGTGCCCCATAGAAGCCCACTATTGTTATTGTTGTGCCCTTACATTTTATTGTTATGTAGGCTCTGATTATATTGTAACCCCTTAGACTCCTATATATACAAAGGAGGTCTTATCATTTTATCATCCAACAATTGTTCATTTATGTAACGTAAAGGAGGTTTCCCCCTCGAAGAGGATATTTTTTCAATCGTTGATCTATCTTTTTTGTGAGTTGGTTGCATAACTTGATAAGTACTTGTGAATGTTTGTTGGCTTCTTGTTAATTTAATGTTCTCTTCATCGAGCAATTACCAAAAGTACAAAACATGAAGATCACAAAAGACAAAGAACACAAAGATGTAGGCTCCAAGCCAGGGTAAAAACACCATAATGGGGAAAACCCAAGAAATCCTCTTCTTATATAATCAGATCAAAGTGAGATATCCAAGACCAAGACTACCACAAAGAACCCAAGTCAACCCTCTTCCAAGTCTTTCCACCACGTAAAAGTCAACGCTAGTCAAATTTATGAATTCTAGTCATCCCCTGAAATTTCGGCCCCTATAACAACTTAAAAAAATCATAGAGAATATTCGCACACGTGGACAAAATAGGGCAGAAAACAAAACTTTCTCTCTCCTACTTCATTCTCTCTCTTCTTCACTGATTTTTCTTCTTTCTTGATTGCATAGAAATCGAATTGGTTGCCAAAATGTGGAGCACAGTTGCCAATATATAGTTGCTCGACCATATGAAGAGACACAACTTATGGGTTGGCCGACTTGTCCATTTGGAGGGCTGACTTGCTCTTGTGGTGACAAAATTGACTCTTTTGACTAAAAATAAAAAGAAATAAATAAATTCTTTACAAATAGTCCAAATGGGATTTTGACTCGTGACAAATTTTCTTACTGACTCAATAAACCCTAGAAGCATGAAGAACATCCTTGACTAATGAAATAATAATACTAGAAATTTCTTTCTCTTCTTTTTTCTTTTTCATGAAATACATGTTGATACAAGTACAATAATAATTATAAAGACCGAACCTAGTTACATTTTTCAACATCTTTGTGGCACTTATCTTTGTGACATGCAAGCTTCTCTATGGCACTCATCTCTGTCACATGTGAGCTTCTCTATGACACTTATCTCTGTGTATGTGAGCTTCTCTATGGCTCATCATCTCTGTGAGAAAGCGAAGGGTTGTGGCACTTAGGCCACTCTATTGCAGATTTTGATTATGAACCAACGTTCACTATTTCTCACTCCCTTTTCTAGTTTTGACATGGCAAACATTGAGGTCAAAGATTGATGTTTTGATTGAATATTCTGATGTACATTTTGAAGAATTGAATTCTCTCTCATAAGGAAAGATTTGTTGGCTTTTCCCCTTGTGGTTTTACCCTGGTTGCTGGCCTAATTTCTGGTGTCTCTTGTCATTTGGAAAACATACCGAGAGATCAAGAGATAGAATTTCTGAAGTGAGAAGTTCTCAGGAGGAAATTTTGATCGAGTAGATTTCTTGCAGTTGAGGGGCAGGGATAGTTGGGTTGGAGTATCTTCTCTAGAGCCCAGGATACACAGCAAAGAGAGGCAGAGAGACACCAGAGCGGTTGACGCTAAGCCAGAAGGGCCCACGCAGAGCTTGACGGTGAGCCAGAAGGTGGTCTCATGCAAAGGCAGCTCAGTCACCCACGCAGAAGTCCGAGTTTTGCAGAGGAGCTGACATTTCTAAACTGGGAGAGCTGGAAACTGCCCCAAAAGGCAAGATGTTTCCCAATTGAGCTGACACAGAGCCTTAGATAGCTCCACGCAGGCCCATGCAGTTACTGCACAGGGACAACATAGTTGTAGCCGGGGACAGTGGATTCATGTAATGTTCCTAAGTGGTAATATGAGAGATATTTAAACAAATAAATAGTGCAGTAGCATAAAAAATAAAAACATCCATTAAACATCCATGAAAACGTTGTAAATCTTGAATTGCTAAGCCATATATTATAAATTTAGAGAGCTAGGTACAATGTAAAATGGAATGGTGCACATGGGCTTGTCTCCAGGACAAGCTTGACAAAACCCAGGTGATGAAATAACTGCGCTGAAGGCTACCCAGTTGCTGCACCACTTTGCACTGCGTTGTCCCAGAAAACTACTGCCCTGCTGAACTTCGACCTCTTGGAATGTGCCCAAAAACTACCCAGAAAATTATGTCCTTTCAATCCCGGATTCCTTGGACAAAACCCAGAAGGGAATTTCTTTAGTTGACTTTGGATTTTCAGCCTCCTTGGAGCCTCTTCCCAGCAGCGGCTGCCAAATTCGACTTGCAGGAAACAACCTGCAAATCCCTCTGAAAACTCCACTAGAATGTTGGATTCACCTATGCTAACTGACTCCTTACTCCTCGGATGATACTTGGCCAAGATGACTGCTCTCCAAAGCACCACGAAATCGCTGCCAAAGGCCTCTGCGCAATCCCTCTGCCCAGAAATTCGTATTGTTGATCCCCCGGTCTAGTTGGCTGAAAAAACTCAGGGAAAATTCCCTCAACAAATAGCCTTCCCAGCTCCCGTAACTCCCAACGAGCTATGGACCTCACTGTTGGTTCTATCTCCTGCATGCTTCTAGCTGCCCAGAAAATACGCAGTCCCCTGCTCTGCATTGCTGCCTGAAGGGTGTGACTGTGTTGAATTCTCAGAAATCCCTGTGGAACAGCCTCCCTAGGGCAAACACGGATGGTCCCCCGAAGAAGAGGTTGAATCTCCTGCTTGGAAGATTCATGGCTAAGCAGCAGAGCATACAAAGGTGTGTTTGTTTGCAAATGATCAAGATGAAAACAAAATGAAAGTTGATCTCTCTTTATAACTCCTTGGGCCCCCCCTTAGCCTCATGTGGGCCCCTTCATCCACCCATTAGATTTTTCCTCCAAGCATATCGAATCGCTAATTCGAACTCCTATGTGGGTGGCCCCCACATTCCACTAGCAGCTAAATAAAGTCGATTTGGCCCCTAAATCCCTAAGTCCAAAGTGTGGGGCCCTCTTCCTTAGTAACAAAATGTGCAAAATTGTGTAGCAGCACCCTGTTACTAATGTGTTTGAGAAGGGACATGACAATCCTCCCCTCCCAAATGTTGCTTGCCCTCAAGCAACCTCAAAGCTGGGTGCTCCAAAATATGCTCACCCTCCCAGGTGACATCCTCATCTGGCAAGCTCTTCCAATGCACCAAACATCGCTTGTCCTTGAGCAATGCCTGAACAAACACCCTCTCTGACTATGGACCCTCACTATCACTGCAAACTTCAACAGGGTCCCAAATGTGCCATTGGATCGTCCCTGATCGTTGTACTATCCTATTGCAATGTGATTTATTTCATATTTTTCATAGCAATAAATTGTTAAATTAATTTACAGTTAGAAGAAATAATTTCAGTTGCTGCAATAGGATTTCAGTAGTGAAATTTTCACATGGTATCAAAGCAATTTTGACCAAACGAGGATGCTCAAAAGCAGAAGTAGAAAATTTGGTGTTCAGAGGGAGCAATAGGACGAATTTCTGGTGGTTGCGCAGTGCCTAGCCAGGTAGTGCAAATTGCTTGAGCAAGTTCAATTTTTCGATGCAGGTTGGAAGAAAATTTCAGCTTGCCAGTTCGAGTGATTCCAGCAGGCAAAAGGCCAGTTGTAGCTCAAAATTTTCACTAAGCACATTCCTTATTGGGCGCAAGAGGGTTTTGCAGCAGTTGCTAGAGCAGAATTAGCGTCAGGGGGAAGAGAAAGTGCACATGCAGAGGGAAATTTCTGTTTTTCGCCTAGATATCCATATTTCCAATTGCATTTGGTAGTTGCTACAAGCAAATTTTCTCACTACAAAAGGGAGTGTGAATAGAAGATTCAGCAGCCTAGCAAGGGGGAAGAGGGAGTTTCCAGTTCAGGTTCAAAGATGACCACAGTTGGGCTTAGAGATCACAATAGGTTGGAAGGAGCCTCCCACTTTTTCATCTGGAAGGCTAGGATGTCCTTCCTGTTGGATGAATATGGCTTGAAAGCCTGTGTAGGTAATGTAGTGGCAATACCTCAAGATGTAAATCAGCTAAAGGAGTACAGGAAAGATATGGCAAAGACAAAGCGGATGATCCTGGATGGAGTCCCGAACCATATAGACTCGCATATATCTGGCAAGAACACTGCCAAGGAAATGTGGAACGCTCTAGACCAGCTATATCAGAATACTTTCGAGCAACAGAAGATGTTCATGCAGAAGAAGCTGAGAAACATCAAGATGCAGAAGGGTGAAGGCATAAATCCCTTCCTCACCAGGATGCAGAAGGGTGAAGCCGTAAATCCCTTCCTCACCAAGATTCAAGAAGTTTGTGATCAGCTTGCAACTGTTGGGGAGGCACCTCAACCGACAAAGCTTGTGTATTTGGCACTGAACAGTGTCTCAAAGGAGTGGCAAGTCTTTGTCCAAAGTATCTGAGGTCGAGACACATTGCCTAGATGGGACAAGATGTGGTCAAACCTACAACAAGAGGAGATGAGGCGAGCTCAAGTAAAAAGAACCATCAGCAGAAGCAACAACAAGGGTGAGAAGGGTAAGAAGGAAGAGGAGAATGTGGCCCTTGCATCAAAGGGTCTCAATCAGGGACAAGGGGAGAAGAAGAAGAAGAAGGACCTATCTAAGGTCAAGTGCTTCAGGTGTGGTGATTTTGGCCACTATAATACTCAGTGTCCTCTCAGGAAGAAGGACAAGCAGGAGAAGTAAGACCAAACAGTAGCGTCTGCAAAGATAAACAAATTATCCTCCATGTTGAAGGAAGATTTTGCCATGTTTGCAACTATACCTCCAGGAGCGAGGTGGGGCGATATGGAGTTATAGTCCTCGAGCAACACAAAGGGTTGGGCAGGGTCCATTGAGGTGTCCTCCTCATGGATCATCACCTTGCTACAGGGACCCACAGTATTCAATAGCAGGATAGATCAGTGTCTGATGATGCAATCGGACTCCAAAGTGACAGTTGCAGACTAGTTGCAGTCAGGTGGTGATGAGTGCAGATGCAGTGTTGACAGCAAAGCAGGTGGCTCAGTGCAAAGTTAGCAACAACGCAAATTCTTTAGTGGACAATGCAGAAGCTAGTAGCAATTAGATGCTCAAGAGACAGATACAACACAAAGACAGTTGATTAAGTATTTCAAATGCTTCTCAGTTGCAGTAGTTACAGTAGCAGCAGCAACAGATGAGAGGGCGTTGCGGTGCAGATGCGGCAACAGTATAGCAGTGTCAACAGCAGCACAGATGCAGCATCAGAGTTGCGCAGCGGTTGGTGGGTAGTGGCAGTCAGCCACAATGGACAGACATCATCATTGTATGGAGGGTGATGCAAAGCAAGGCATTATAGCAGTAATACAACACTAGAACACCTTCCTCGCTAAGAGGGAGTGTTAGTTTTTGTAGCATCGAAGGTGTTCTAGTCTCGAAACTTTATGGAGAGCCTAAAACACAGGAATTCTCCATAACCCAAAAATCATTTCTAGAAATTCCACTACAAGTGTCTGAATTAGATTTTTAGCCTATTTTTAAATATTTCCTAAGTCTAAACTTAGGAAAAGAGGTTAATAATCAATATTAATTGAGAAAGGTGTGAATCATCTAAAAACTCACACGGATCAATCCAGATACGATCTCATCCATCGATTATGTTTTAATCTTGGTTGTTGGAATGCCAATTACAGATTATAAGAGGAGGTTGATGGGTAGATGGAGGAACACACACTTGAGATCGATTTCCTTGGGCAGCTCAATTTTCCAAAGAGCAACAACAGTTGTCAGAGGAGTTCGAACCAGAGGAGGGAAGCAAAGACAAAGAGGCGCAGGGACAGTGATCCGAAGGAAGAATTTCCAATTCCGGAGAGTACATTGCAGAGAGGCAGAGATAGCCACAGAGAGCTTGCACAATGGATGCGCAAAAGCCTCTAAGAGGTAGTTTGATTTGCAGATTCGGAAAGTCATTTCCAAGTTTCGAAGGCAGGAAAATTTCGCAAAGGTCGAGAGAAACGTATCCAGAGTCAGTGACAGACTGAAGAGGCAACTCGGTGTGAGATCCAGGCAGCACGAATTTGTGCCTGCACAGAGGCTGATGCAGGGCAATTCGTGGAGGGGTTTCAGAGGCCAACCTTCAGTGCCAGATTGCTTGTGGGGTGAGGAAAATTCCTCACTAGATTTTTGCCAATATTTTCTCTACACGGTTGCCAGTTTTCCACATCCATATTATACTCAAATTATTTCACTGATGCTTAATAATAAAAACCCTCAGCTGTTGCATCAGTTTTCCCAAGTTGGTTTTTTTCCGAGGACTTTTGTTCAAAAATAACTATGTCAAATTTATTGTGTGTGTGCAGACATTTTCTCAGATTCCAGTTTACCTTCCACAGTAGTTTTATTTGTGAAGGTTGCAATGTGGTTTATTTCGTTGTTGCCATAGCATTAAACTATTAAATTAATTTACAATTAGAAGAAATAATTCCAGTTGCTACAATAGGATTTCAATAGTAAAATTTTCACAGAATATCACCAAATACCTAGCCATGCTTGTCCAGCTCTCGTTGAATGTCTACTCTGTATTGTGGTTTGTCACTGTTGGGAGTCTTTTGGCTTGTAATCCTACATTTTGTTGCATACGCTATATCTCCGCGCCTAAATATGGCATCCATTCTTCTAACAGAAACGACTTGTGGTCCCCCATTAGTCATGCCCCTCAAAACTACCTTATTGCCATTAAGGGCTTTAAATTCCATTTCCAATGCTTAGTCGTCCATAGTGTGCTTCCCCAACGAATATAACCATTGAACTCCCAATACCATATTAATATTTGCAAGATCTATTACGTAAAAGTCACCAATGAAAGTATAATTACCAAGTGTTACACTAAAACCTGGAATCATTCTCGTGCAATCCAAGTTGAATCCATCTGTTACTATCATGTCAATGCCCTTGAATTCTTAAGTGGGAAGTCCCCTCCTTGCTACTAATGTTGCATCAATGAAGTTGTGTAGCTCCTCCATCAATCAATGATGTGATGTGTTGTCCTTTGACGACTCCCTTGATCCTAAAAGTGTAATACTTGGGTGCGCCTAAAAGGGTTGCAATCTTAACCTGTGGTTGTGTCTTCTTCTCTCCATTGGGCCTTTCCTCTCCTTTTGCTTCCTCTTGTGATGATTCCTCCTTAGGGTTGCTAGGATCTTCTTCTTCCTTTGCTTCCTTTTGTGGTGGTTCTTCTTCAACATTCGAAGTGGATTCCTCTCCTTCTTCATCAATAACTACTTCGATGTAGTGAATTTTTCCCTTACTTGAGCAGCAATGTCCCGATTCCCATGGCTGCTTGCAATTGAAGCATAGCTTCTTTCCCCTAAGTTCAATTCGTGTTTCCTCATCTCGCTTGTTTTTTCTGTTCCGATCACGTTGAAAGGGCTTCTTCTCCTTATCTTTTAGAGGAATGAAAGGCTTGGATGGAGCCTTAGACTTAGTGGTTGCATTTCCCATATCCCGAGTCTTCTTAATAGCCTCCTAAAGGGTGGCAAGGTTGAATATCTTGACCCAACCTTGTAGGGGTTCGGTTAATGCCTCAGTGAAAAGAATGACTAATTGCTCTTCAAACATATCTATTACCATGACTGTGGTTCATTCAAATTCTACAATAAACTCTGTTTGCTTGAGCAGAGCCAATTCTCTCAAGTGGATGTCAGGGTTCTTCTGATCAAATCTTTCTATCATCCTTTGCGTAAAATCTTCATAAAAAGTAATGTTGGCATGCCCCAATATTACTAGACCATGATACCACCATTCATGCGCTTCCCCTTCTAGATGCAAGGTGGCAAATTGGATCGCATCTGCTTCCGCCATAGGGTTGAGCTTGAAATAGGTGTCCAATTTTTGCACCCAAGCTCTTGTTGTACATTTAAATGATCCATCAAATGAGGGAAGGGAAATTTTATTCACCTTGCGTATTAGATCAAAATTAGGTTGTCCCCTGGGTCTGTTTCAGAATCTGAAATTATTGTATTCATTGAAGGTCATGGCTACTCACGTGTTTTCTTCTAGCATTGCATATTCTCGAAAGTATCGTCTAGCAGTCAGTTTGGTTCAAGAGCTTCTTGGTTTACCATGGCTGGATTATTTGTAAATTGAGGAAGTAACAGTCAGTGACACCTTCTGTTGGTTTCCCTAATGTTAGGGGGGACGTTATGATTCTCACTACCTCCCGTGTTAGTTTTGTTGTTGCAAGCAACATTTTCATTTCCTATGAGATGAGACACCAGCTGAGCAAGTTGTTGTTGTTGTCCTTGGGCCAATGTTTGCATTAACTGTTGTCCTTGTTGTTGCCCTTGTAATATCAAGTTTGATATTTTTGTTTGTCCATGTATGAGTACATGTAAGAGTTCCTTGGCATCGAGATCCCCTTGTTCTTCCTTACCCTCCATGGATGCCCTGCGATTAACCTTATATTCTTCCTGACTATAATGTTACTTGTATCTCCTGGAAACATACAAAGCTCACAAGCTGGCAGGATTCCAGTGCTCTCATACCACTGTAATAGAGCTAAGTTGCACGAAACGGGGAAACGGAAACGATTTTCCGAAACGGGAAGCGATACGAAACGCGACCTCCCCAAATTTGAGGAAACGGGGAAACGCGAATATATATAATATATATATATATATATATTAAAATATTTAATTAATTATATATATGTGCAATCATAAAGATTAATGATACATATAATTATTACATTTAAACATTAAAATTAATTTATATAAATTGTTACTCATGAGTCATGATGATACATAATGAAAAGAAAAAATAGGAAATCAAAAGCACCATTAAAGTTTATTATATATCAAACCTTAGTGTACTTGATTAATAAACGCTTTCATACCTAGTACCCTACATGTCTTGATATTGGGAGTTTCCCCTGCTAGAGGGCTTGGTCTCTTGATTAAATACAATTCCCACATCCTAGTACATGATAAAATCAACGGAAACATTGCAATCCCTCCAATCCTGAAATCCTGAAAAACAAATAAGTCTGCTGGATTTGGAGTGAGATCTAAAATTCTACTTTCTCCATATGAAATCCAATGAGGGCGAAACCACTCTCAAACATCCTGAGTCATTTCATGGTAATGTTAAAAATTTAAGTAAAATGATGAAAATGAAAAATAAAGGAGAATAACAACAACAACACAAGTTAATGAGGAAACGTGGGTTGTACGGCCCTGAAACGCGTTTCCGGCAGTACCACCCACATTTCCGATTCGGGAAACAAGGTGGTACGGCCGGAAACGCGTTTCACGGCTGTACCAAACGCGGAAACGCGTTTCGTTTCCGTTTCCGGCCGGAAACGGGCCCCCCCCCCCAGCGTTTCCTGCAACATAGTAATAAGTAAGGTAATTTTACCCTAGGGTTTGTTGTAACAATAACTTCATTTTTCTAGTATAATGGATTCAGTGAATACAATCCCAATGCTACAATAATTTATCAGTTTAGCACTATTACAAATAGTAAAAATAATTTTAGACGAAGTACCTTTCAATAATGCATCGATTACATTAATACAATATGGAGTTGCCCACAATAACCATGCATATGTAATCCAACAATAATCATGCATACGTAATCCAACAATCTATGATGAAACAGTTATAAGTTGTTGCCATATATTCAAATTTGACAAGAATAAATGCCCTAACTAGTGACTACAACTGCAACAATCTCTCAACTCCTAAATAGTTAGAACCCATGGACCTGTATTGTAATATAGCTCGATTTATTGTGCCAAAATCGGTATTTCTTCTATACAGGTATTCACAATCTCTATCCTTTTGTTTGTTTCAGGATCACGTTTCAGGAGGTCAACTTCGACCTATACTTGTTTTCAGGACCCAAACTATAGGAGGTAAGGCCTTCTGTGGTGGTTTCAATGTTTTGATCAACCCACAAGATGAACCCATGTCGATGCAATGATACAAGTTTGAATGCGGGTGGCCCAGAATCACCGTAACTTCGCCCCAGATCTCTTATCCACAAACAAGAACATGCAACCAGCTCATAGGATGCCCTTGCGAAAATGCCCAGAACCTTAATCAATTTAGAAATTTCCCCATCGAATCCCTTAAAATATAGAGCAAATTGTCATAGAGTTTCCCCGGGATTTGTTGCCTCAATTGAATGGGATTTATGGCCAGAGCAAGGAAGAGAACCAAACAATTTCATTGCCTACCAGAATATAGGATTAGGGACAAACAAAACCTTTGTTGCCAAATGGTACTCTGAAGACAAACCAGGAATCAAACTGAACTTTGTTGTGTCTCCATAACATAAATACAGGATAGATAAAGAGGAATCAACTAGGGTGGAATCTTTCACCACCGAAATTGACAAAGGAGAAGGGGTCTTAAAACCCTCAGAGCTAACGCTCAAGAAACAAATTAATTGATCCACACTTGATGATCCAAAAATGAATTCAACCTTCTCATACTTATAGATTTCCTAGAGGGGTTTCTTCTTAATTGATTGAGTAAATTTTACTCCAAACCCCAATTTTGGGTTTCTTTGCCCAACTGCCCCAAAACTCGCGCAGAATTGAAAATTTTGGGGTTTTCCCCTTTATTGAGGACTGTAGCCTATGAGGATAATTTCGTCCTTCATTCATCCTCAATTTGTAGAGGACATTAGATGGAAGTTGCATTCCATTTGAGTAGCAACTTCTTGATTACATACCACCTCTTCTTCATTTATCAACACCTTCAATAATTATTTTCAAGCAAGTTTTAGCTACTTCTGCATATATTATCAAGCTCATTTATGCATTATAGCATGGGCTATAACAAATCATTGACTTTTACGAGCTTTCCATAGGACATCATTATAGTGGTTGACTGCTTACTTGACACCAAATATTCTAAAACTAGAGAGATCCAAAAGTAATTCAATTTGCTTATGTTTCATATAACAAGGCCGAATCAAAAAAAATAAACCTCAACAACCCAGTTTTCCATCAATCTACAAAACTATAAGATTACTTCCTAAAACTCATACTATTAACATTTTAAAACAATTAACCAAGGTGCTTAAATTGTTATAGCAACCATGTTGTACTTCATCCTTAACGCCAATGGAAAAATGCAAAGGACTTGAATAAATGATAAACGCCCATATTTGCTTCAATTCTAGCTTTTTGCAAGAAAGAAAACTTTTGGGAGTAAGAAAATAGCCCAAGTGGAAAAAAGCACCTCAACATGAGAAGCCATGCAGCAGTAATCCTAGATGCGGTTAGGATATATAGAATCTGATGATGATATCTTTCATGTCCAACTAAAGCTTGTAAATAATCATAGGATATTACAATTATTTTTAGAATGTTGTTCTTTACTCTGCTGAAATTCTGATTTTATATTTGTCAATGGAAATTTCTAGTGTAATGCAAGTTATGAATATTCAATGTTTTGTTGTTATGCTGTTTTCCATTTCAATTTTTCTAAAAGTTGCAAATCTGGAAACATTTGCAGAAATCATCACTTCTATGACTGAGCTCTTCTTGAAGAACCATAAAAGAATAGAAACAAACCAGAATAACTTCAACCAGTGGACGAGACATTTAACAACAAAGTCTCAACAAGACTCTTCATATTCCAAAAATAAAAGTTAGAATTAAAATTGAAAATAAACAAGTAGTTCCTGGCCGTTTGCAAAATATGGAGTCAATGGAGAATTTGAAGCTATGTCTCCACTGAATGAACCTTATTTTTCAACCAAATGCATATAAAAATTGTGCCATTTAGTTTTTGTTTACTGATTACTGTTGTTTTGAGCCTGCTTAAACTCATAAAACAACTTTGCTCTTAATAGGTACCTGACGTCCCGTGTTCTCTTCATGGCTTGAGAGGTCCAGACCAGCCATGTGTGAACAAGGGTGCAGTCCCTACAATCTGAGACATGCTTCAAATTGTTTTCTCTTATGGGAAGACAAACAAATATAAATCTCATCGGTTCATTTCTACGTGCCTTGAGAACTGTGTCAGCCCTACCAGTATCAGCATCGGTTAGATCCAATTGTGACATCTATATCAGAGAAAACAATATAGAAAATTGTTTTGCACCCCAAAAATTGATTAGGAATAGTGTGCATTGAATTTTTAAGAAATTCAAATTATTTGCACAAATTACGAGAATCCCACTTTTCTATGTCAATAACATTAGACGGTAAAGGTAGGGTTATGAATTTCTGGAGTAAAGTTTGTCATTCTTTATCTTCTTAAATTCTCACTTCCATGCCCTGACAAAATAAAATGTTGGGACCACCTAGCGTCATCATGCTCTTATCCTAATTTTTTGGAAGTTTCATAAAGAGAGCACTGAAAGAAGGTACCAACTCTGGAACCTAATGTGCACTATATTGCATGCCTACCATATGATAAGTCAGCCCTGCAAGTATGAGCATCACTTACATCTACGCATGGCATATGTATCAGATAAAACAACATAAAAAGTAGGTGTCTTGCACCCTAGAAAATGATTAGAAATAGTGTGTGTTAAATTTTTAAGAAATTTGCACAAAAAACATTCCTCGTTCTCTGTCTTCTTAAAAGAGTTGTAAAATTCTCACTTCCATACCCTAAAAAAATAAAATGTTGGGACCACCTAGTGCCTTCATGCTCTTATTCTAAGTTTCTGGAAGTTTCATAACAACTTCATCACCAAAACAAATGATGAGAGCACTCCTTAGTACTTGCCAACATTAGCCATCCAATTATATCTTAGGTATGCAATATAATGCACATTAGGTTATAGAGTTGCCACCTTCTTACATGTTGCTAGTCCAATGCCATGGGGAACAAGATATAGTTTATTTTGGTTTATACTTTATTTGAGTTAAATTGTCTAATGGATCTGCTACTTTGAGTTGCAGTTTGCATGCCTAATGATAACGAGATAATACATGGGTAAACACTTTGCTAAGGAGTTGGGGACTGTTGACACCTAATCCTCACGTTTGGGTGAATTTATGTAAATAGTTAAATTAGTAATGTGAACAGTCATCAGGAGATGAACTGAGCAGTCACATTCTTTGTATATAACAATAGCATACCTAATGAAATAGATAGAATCAGTTTTACTGCCTATTGGAGAGTTACTGCCTGGCCTGACATGGTATCAGAGCCAGTTCTCAAAATAAGTTGTAACTCCCTTCATTTTTTGGCTACTGTGGGCTATACGCTAGTCTGAGCACTAATCCACTGAGCACTGTCCTCTGTCATTCTAACCTGAGCACTGTCCTCAACGCCTCTGTCCTCTGAAGGATTAATTTGGTGAATGATTACTTGGTCCAGGGCGGAAGGCAAAAGAACGCCTCTGTTGAATCGACATACCACCGGTAACACAACTGTTTTTCATGCTGCCTGAAATACGTTCGCTGCTTTGAATATTTCAAATGAATGCTTGTTTCAACGCATGGTAGTGAAAGCGTTGAAGGAAACTCGAAACCTCAACATATCAATTCGTATTTGTACAAATGAATGTCGTTTTTCAAATGAATGCCTGTTTCAATGCTCAATAGTGGTATCGAATGGTATCAATGCTGCGTTTTTTCAAATGAATGACTGTTTCAACGCATGAAGGAAACTTCACGCTGCGAGTTCTATTATCAGATACCTTGCCGGCATTACTTTTTGAGATCAGCGAACTCGTTTATTGTTTTGGGTAACTCCATGACATAGAGTCCTGCACGGGTTACTCCATCACATATAGTCCTGAACATGTGCAGGGAGACTGAATTAAAAGCAATATGGCACATAGAGAGATTGAATTAAAAGTAATATGACACTTTGGTTGTGAGTACATGCAAGGTGTGAGATAGAATAAGCTTTCATAAACCAATTTTCAATGTAATGCCTATTGAATACCATATTTTTTTAAACGTTGTCCAGCACTTTAGTAACGTTGCCATATTTTTTTTAGCACTGCCATATGTTTTAACGCTGCCATATTTTTAAGCAGTCTTGCTGCGTGGCCCCAAGAGCCATCGTGAGGCTGTCAGGCACTTTGGAAGAGCACCAGGTGTTTCGCACAGCCACACTAAACCATATGTTCGATCATAGGGTAAGAGAAACAGTCTAGAGAATCAAAGGGATTTATGGTGATTTTTTTAGTCTTTTCAGTGAGCTTTGAAATTGTGATGTCGTTGCTGCTCCAACTTTGTAGAGCTCGCGGTTGATGTCGTTGTTGCTCCAACTTTGTAGAGCTCGCGGTGAATGATTGATTATTGACTGTGATATGAATTAAACAACCAAAATCGTTTCCCACAGAAATTTTTGAGTACATTTTTACTGTATATTGGCAGAAGTATTATGTTCTATCAGCAAAAGTTTTTTTTACAGAATGCATTCAATCATCTCCATGGTAGGAAGAGTTCTCACTGGCAAGAAGAACTATCCGGAATGGTCCCGAATGATAAAACACACCCTCATCTTCAATGAGTTGTGGAAAGGAGTGTGTGCCGGAGAAAGAGACAATGACCCAGTACAGCCTACCTCAGACATAGAGCTCGTCATTTGGGAAAACAAGAACAGCAAAGCTTATGCATTAATCGCAGCATCTGTAAATGAAGAGGTGAGTCACCATATTTCGTCATATTCAACTGCCTTTGAAGCCTTACAAAAGCTGAGAGAACTCTATGACTCACATTCTACAGTTGAAGTTGTTCAACTCATGATTAAACTCTTCACTCTTGAACTGCAAAATAATGATCCTCTTGCTCTTGCATCTGAAGTAAAGTCTATAATGCATGATATCAAATCCACTAAGGTTGAATTGGATATTCCTCTTATTGTTTTTCTCAAGGCACTTTATCCTACTTACTCCAATTATCTTGATTCATTGGAAGCAAATGAAAATCTCAAAGATATAACCTTTGACTCTCTTGTGAAAAATTTTGCTGAAAGAGAGAAAGCTTTCGGAAAGAAGACAGCCCCTGAATCTTCTTAAGAGACTGCGTGCCTTGCTCATAAAGAAAAGCATCCTGCTCAATATTCTACAAGAGGAAGAGGTGGACGAAGAGGAAGATATTTCAGAGGCAGGGGGCAGAAATTCTCAAGGAGAAAAGGCAGATTTGCACTGCATTCGTTGCAAAATAAATGGATCACATGATGCCTCTACATGCAAGCTACCATGGGACAAAATTGAGTAGAAAAGAAACCAACAGAAAGGTAAAATTGATGATACAGACAAAGGTAAAGCACCTGAATCCACTCACTATGTTGAGG
>APFE030164820.1:239015-256562 GCA_000404065.3 Pinus taeda | reverse complement strand
AAACAAGTACAATCAACTCCACTCATGATTGACAACACCTCTGCAATAAAATTGGCCAAGAACCCAAAGTTCCATGATCGAACAAAGCACATCAATACTAAATAAGATTTGATCCGACATCATGTTGAGGCCAAAACAATCCATCTCCGTCATTGTTCCACAAATGAGCAAATTGCAAACATCTTCACCAAAGCGCTTGGAAGAGAAAAACTTGAAAGATTCAGAACGATGCTTGGACTTACCAACATCCCTTCAGATTAAGGGGGGAATGTTCACACCTAATCCTCACGATTGGGTGAATTTATGTAAATAGTTAAATTAGAAATGTGAACAGTCATCAGGAGATGAACTGAGCAGTCACATTCTTTATATATAACAATAGCATACCTAATGAAATAGATAGAATCAGTTTTACTGCCTATTGGAGAGTTACTGCCTAGCCTGACAGGGACACTTACAATTTTATTTGCAGAACAAAAACAACCTGAGCTTGAATCTCTAGTTGCTTGAATCTTGTATGCTAAGCCTTTGTTTTCATATGCAAATAACTGAATTCTATTTGATAGATCTTTGGCGGAAGAATTCACGGCCACATCTTATTCCTGAAAGAACTTTATAAAAAATCTCAAGCTTGTGGCTCCTTTTCAATGGACGGTAATTTAAAAATAATCACACTAGAGCCCCTAAAATGCCATTGTCAGCTAACTCTCGTACATTCAAGCAGTGGGCCAAAAACCTTGGTTTCTGGAACTGAACCGCTGTGAAAATATTCCACTCTATGGAGACACTAAACACAGGCGCTAAAGGTATCTTTTCACAAAGAGGAAATGTAACTCATTGAAATCAATATCAATTATTCTCGCAGAGCACTGGCAACCAAGAATGTAATGCATGTGGTTAAGCCCAGGATGACGCTGTCATAGTTATGCCGCCATTTGATAGGTTATGTTACATGAAATGGTATGCAACGCTCTAAACAGACAATTTGTCATTGAAAAATCAAGTGCGCCGCCTTGAAGCATTCTGATGGGCTTCAAATTTGACAGACAACTACAAGTTGTTCACCATGAGTTGTTTCGTCTGAAATGGCAGCAAAGGCCGCAGAAGCATGCAATTCAAAATTGTTGGACAAGTTTCACTGGTTTGACAATGAAGCAATGCTATATCTTAAGATACAAGCCCCATCAAATTTCAAACCCCATTTTTTTGTTTGGAGGAATGCCGCATGTACTATTTCCTGGAACAAATAAGGAAATAGAAAAATACATCACGGAACAGAGACAGCTACGACGCACGAACGACAGAAGTATGAGGAAAATCCCGCCCTAAATAGGACAGAAAAAGAAAGCATATGAGCCTACGCCCCAGATTTGATAACTGTATTGCAATGGAAACCAAGCACAACTTAATTATTTTGTCTTTTGTCTACCTAAAATCGCTCCACCAGCTTGCAAACAGGGCACATGTCTTAAATTACTCAAATATGACTTGATTTTTTTTTAAATGCAGTCAACCTGACTCGTGGTTTTTCCAATTAATCTTTTCAGAGGTTTAACCCAGAATGCGAAATCAATATTAAAGGGTCCAAACAACAATTCTGTCCACATAATTTCGCGCTAAAATCGACCCAAAATCCAAAATTCGGACAATTAACATCAGAATCTTGCTGTTTTTCCATTCTTTTACCAGCAATCCCCATGCAAACGCTGAGATTCAAAAGCAAGAGCCATGTGAATCGAACAGCGTATTAAATCATGAGCATTCTTGTGACCCAAAATTGCGAAAAATTAAATTAGAAGATACCGATTGCACACAATGTAATTCACAATCTAGTGGATATTTAAATAAGCAAATCTAGCTGAAACGACTGATTTGAAATAAAAAAGAAAAGCTGAAAAGCTGAAAATAACAGCCTGAATTTGTTACCTGTCACTCGTAATGGGGGAATATCTGCAGGTCGAGCCGAGGCCTGTGATTGGAGAGGGGAGCTAATAACAATGCATTCCGGTGCCATTGTGCAATATAAAATGCATTCTATATTTGTTTATATGGAATTCTCGCTGTTATTTTACTTATTAAGGTGGTGGTGTCCACTGTCACCGCCTGCATGAGGAAGCGAAGTCGGAAATAGGACAAAAGCCACCTCCGTTTTAATAATCGGAGATCTAGTCTTAATGCCCACCGTTTACAAAATTAATTATTTCTCCGTACCCACTACCGAGCCAGCCGAGCCAGCGCATGGCCCCATCATTATTTGCCTTCCTCGTTTTGGCCCCTCCATTGCTATACACCGGGATTGTTATAGGGTTCGAACTTGGTTGGTTATATTTATGTAATTAAGTTGGAAGGATAATTTTTTATATTGATGTAATTAAGTTGGATGGATACGTTTTTTTAATGCTTAAAGTTGGAAAACTGATCAAATTAATCGAGATGAATTCAAATCTCAAAGGAATTTTTGTATGTTTAATAATCTTTTAAAATTCACAAAAATTATATATTTTCTCTGTAATAATAATAATATTATATTATGCCATAATTCACAACACAATAAAAAAAATTATGTAATAATAATAATATAATTTTCAAGCTATAATTTAGTGGAGAAATTATAACAAATATTAAAATATGAGGTTCTAATATGCAGAGAGATAACTTTTTTCATTAAAAATGTTCCATAATTTTTTAAGATTCACTTTCTTTTATTTATTATTAGAATTTAAATTATATAATAAAATAACAATCATATAATTTAAGGTTTATAATTTTAGTTAGCAACAAGTATTCATATATAAGTTTTTTTTGTATTATGGAATAAAAAATAAAATATTGATATTGTCATAGTGGTGGTTTGTTTAGAAGATTTTGTTCTACTATTTATTGATATTAAACATTTCATTTTATTTTATCATAAAATGTTTAATATGAGTAATTTGGAAATGGTAGAACAAAATATTAATATATCATTGTATTTGTGGGATAAAGGATTATTTTCATATACTAATTTTATTATTTTATTTTATTTTTACTAAGGCTCAATTCTAAAGAATATGTTTGCTTATTAAATTTATATTAAGTTATAAGTTACTCTAACTAAGTCATAAGTTATTGGTATATTTGGTTTGAGGATTGTTGAATATGCTCTTAATATTATAGTGGTAGCCAAAATATTTGATCTGGAGCCTTCTCCAAATTGATCTTGAGCCTTATCTAGATTATTTCAATCTCATATAAATGCACCATGGTACATTATCTCTTAACAACAACTTCTATAAATTAACTCTTTAATATAAAAACCAACATATTCATAATTTTCAAAATAAATTTAAAGTGGGTTTAATGGTGAAGAGCATGTGTTTACTCCTAAGAAATCATATACTCAAATCCAAAAGAGAAAAGAGAGTAGAGTATGCATATGCCTTAAGAGATAAATCCTTTATCCCACAAACAAAGGGATCTCATACACCAATTTGTTGTTATTATTATTATTTATTGTGAAAACATGAAAATTTTCTATACAAAATAATACTTATTGTAAATCAAGTAATATATCAAATACAACCCCATAGAAATAAATAATTATTATAATTTAAGTTCTTGGATTACATATGTTTGCGCCTAGAGGCACTCATAAGCCTAGTGTTATAGAGATGTTGTAATGTTTAACATTTTGACTTAGTCAAAATAAGATAAATTAAAAAATAAACATAAACATAAAATTCTCAAGTCGTGGTTTTCTTCAATAGTATTCATAATCCATGGTATTCTTCTCTAATGTGGCTTATTTAAAGGCTAATAATTAAACCAACCTATATCCATCTACCAAGCCAAAAGAGGGGGATTTGCTTGAACACGTAAAAAAAAAAAAATGTTATGGATAAGTTCCACAAGCATACTTGGAATAAGGAGCTAGGGAGAAAGAAAAAGTATTATATTGAAGCGTTTAGTCCCACTCATAATCATCAACAAAAATCATACACAGAGACCAATATTTCTTGGAGATCCAAAATTCTTATTGCTCAGTTAAGGACTAATTCTCATCAACTCCATTATGAAACATGGAGCTGGAAAAGGCCAAAAGAAGTGTGGGAGGAAAGAGTACATATTTTTCGTTCTTCTGAAAAAGTGGAAACAGAAAAGCATTTCATTTTAGAATGTGAGGTCTTTAAAGACAACTGGGAAAATTATGCGGATATTCTGGAGCTAACTCTTGGGATAATCTATTTAGCGAGGGGTTTGTCAAGATGTTGGGAGCGTTTATTGTGAGACTTCACAAGAAGAGGGTTGAATGCATTAACCACATGAAGAAGCATTGTGTCCCATAAGCTATCTTTAGCCTCGTGGAAGTTAAAATAATTTTCTTTCTTTCTTTCCCTCTTGGCACTTGGTAGATACCCAATTAAGATGGATATAGGCTGATTTAATTTCCCCCTTTAAATAGGTTATATTCCACATAAATACCATAGTCAATACTATGGGTCATTTTTATTTTTATTTTTATTTTACTTTTTATATGGTTGTTTTAATTTTGTTATTTTTATTTTTATTTTATTTTGACCAAGTTAAAATGTTTACATTACATTAAATTATGTTACATCATCTCTACCATTATGAGCTAGAGCACTTCTCAACTCAATCTTTACAATTTATGTAAAAAGTTATTAAAAATGGATCTTTAAAATAATTGGAAGTAATCATTAAAAGATTAAAAACATAAGCACTTTGCAAACCAAATTCTTAATCATTATAAATAAAATATCTAAAAATCACAGTATGAATGATGCAACTGTATCCACAAGTTATGGCAAAGAATTATGAGGTAAGCAAATTTATTGTTATAGTCTTGTCTTCACAAAAACTAATAATAAATTGATATCTGAAGTGGATACAAATTATGGCAAAGAATTATGAGGTAAGCAAATTTATTGTTATAGTCTTGTCTTCACAAAAACTAATAACAAATTGATGTCTGAAGTGGATAAATTCATTGCGTCCTTGCAAGGACTTCCATAAATTTTGGTAGGTAAACCACTAGTAAGTCTTTGCATTTATGTTTTTGCTTCTACTTATTAAAGCGTTGAGTAGCACATAAATAAAAAATGACAGCCATCAAACTATAAAAAATGACAGCCTTTCTGGATGGCTGTGCAGGATCACTTCTCTATGGAAGCCTTCACTACTCCCTATCACACATATAAAGAGGGGACAAAATGAGCAAGCGGATGAACTTTCAAAGAAGGGTATGCAGTCTCCATATGGTAAGTGGCATCTGAGTATCTCTGTAGAATCCACTACATACATCATTCAGCGTTTCTCTCTGTCGGGTATTTAAAGTGGACAAAATCTGGTATGCTTCATGCTCCTATTTTCTAGATAAAATGTTTTTTGACCAGGTATTGCCATATTTTTGAACTGTAAATATTTTCCATGATGATAAGAACTCTATTTCGACCTCATTCTTGTCTTATGATAAAAAACGATGTAAAACTGAAAATACTTTCTAATTAAGATTCTATGCCTGGGATATAATCTCGCTCATATATGTATATATAGATTTTTTTGAATATAATAGAAGTACTATACAGCGTTTTCTTCTAAAAAAAACTCGAGGTAAGTATATTTATTTACATATTATTCATATCCATTTTGTATCCCAATAATTGCTTAAATGAATGTGGAGAGAAACTAATGATTCTTTATCTTTTAAAAAAATGTATCTTATACACAGATTTGTTGTTATTGTTATTATTGGTGTAGTCTAACTAGTAGATAAAACAATCTTTTCACGAGCATTTTTTTTTTCCAATTTTGCCAAAATTTGGTAGAGATTTTTTAAAATCATATATTTAAATTATTTAATTAATGGGATTTTTCATGGTGTTGAATCTATTTATGTATTGAAAAACACATTATAAATAACAAACAATCATGATCTGATCCAAAATTATATGAACCATTAAAAAAAAAAGCATTGTACTTATTAATTACATTGCCCCATTATTATTTAAAATTAACAAAATCTCAAAACATCAAAATAATACTTATTATAATCAAATAATATATTAAATTCATCCCAAAAAATAATTTGTATAATACTTATTATAAATCAATAATATATTAAATACATCCCCAAAAAATAAAGAATTGTTGTATAATGGAAGCTCTTATTATTATAATTGAAGCTCTTGATTACATAGGTTATAATATTATGATCACAAGATATATGATGATAAATTTATATTCTTATAGATTATTCACAATTGATGTAAAAGTTATAAAAAAAACTGGTCTTTAAAATAATTATAAATCAAAATTTCAATAATAATTATAAATATAAAAGTTGTAGGGTAGTTTTACTTTTTAAAAATTTGCATATAATGTTATGTTACATTGAAACCGTTTATGAGAGGTGGGAAACCCGTTTTAATGGTTTCTGCGTTTTTGGGAGCTTTGGAATTGTAAGGGAATGTTCAATTTTCAGAAAGAACTATAACGAGAGTTGGGACAGTTTCAGAAGCTTCTAAGATGCAAAACATGTACCCGAGAACTGATTTTGTGGAGTTCCCAGTGTTCCCACAGCTGACTTGACACAAAATGGCAGGAATTTATTTTTTGCCTCCAAAAATATCCCCAATTCCTGCCAAACTCACTCCCAAACCTCCTTAAATGTTGGTTCCTCGGGCCTCCTCTTCACTCCATCACTGAGGTTTGTTGTTTCTTGTTGAGAGCGGGACAGTTGAGAGCACACAGTTGAGAGCAAAGAGTGGTTGACCCAACAAATAGTGGCTAACATTTGTTGTTCGATATTTGTTTTCTTCTTCACCGTTTCAATAAGTGCATTAACCAATGAAAAATAATACAGGTTAGAATATTGTGAGTTGGATTGTACTTGAGTTAGATCCATAGACATAAACATAAATAGAAATGAAAAACATACATTCTGGTTTATCCCACATTGGTTAGTAATCATTATTATGTTTTACAATTTTATTCAATTCTCTGTCATAGTCCTCAATATGGATTTAATGCCCCCCGGCTGCGGGTGTTTATTAGGCTATTGAATGCGGGGGCGGCCTCATTACTGGGCAAGTGGCCGCCCATACCCGCCAGATGGCCCGAAGCCTCGAGAATCCGTCACCTCGGTCCGGCCAGCAGTTATGAATTCATTAATGCTATCGGGAGAACAGTGGTTTGCAGGGGTATAATGGTCGTTCGCCTTGGCTCGCAGATGAAAGGTGATCAGTCGGAAGGTGCTGGAAGGGTTAGTGTCTGTTGGGTGCTCTGTAATGCTTCAACTGTGTGTTGCGCGCTCTGTTCTTGGATGAGTGCACAGTGGGTGCGTGCGCCAAGATTCAGACCTCGGCCCTCTGCACAGAAGGCCTTGGTCTTTACCTTGGGACGTCAGAGTATTCTTTTCTTTCTGCTTTGGTTCAGTGCTTTGAGCGTTACTCTGCTCCAACTTCGTGAGGTCCCTGAGAGCAATGTGCCTTACGGTGCTCTGAATGCCACGGAGGTTCAGTTTATCTGCGCCCCTGTAAGAAATTCACCCTTTCGGCGCTCTGGTAACACTCGGCTTCAGCTTGTTCGGCTCTCTGGGAGCAATTCACCCCTCGACGCACCGAAAAAGTCTCGGCTCCAGCTCTGTGTGGTAAGTCTTGTTACACGCACTCGTGTTCTATTACCGGTTTATCATCTTCTGCATACGTTGTTGCACTGGTTTAAGGCCCTCTGTGGCGAAGAGAAAACGCGGCCTCTGGGCAGCATTGGGTATATTTTGGTTACAGGATGCCGCGTGAGAGGTTACGCGGCACTTGCAGGCGGGGAGGTTCAGGGGGCGGTGCAAGAGGTCGGGCTTCATCGCCACGATCCTCGGCATCTTTCGACTCCCCCTTGGAAGAAATTAGCTCCCCTGGAGCTCGACGAGGGCGCGGCAGAGGCAGAGGGTGGAGAAGGGCAGCGGCGTGTCCGTTTGGCTCTCACCCATCCACCCGCTTCCGTTTCCATGTGCCCTGGACAACGCCATTTACTATGTTTCAGTTCGGATTGAAAAATGCGACCATGCAGACAGACCAAAGGTCCTAGCAGAGCCACGGCCACCCTCGCCTGTTCAGGGTCCGCGACTGCAGCCTGCGGAAGCCTCGTGTGCGGTGGCGGGAACTAGAGCCGGAACAAGTGAGCCTGCAAAGGAAGATGCACCATACACAGACTCGAGTGCTTCCGATCCATATGCATGTCCAGTGGTGGAGGAGCAACCATCCACCTCCGTGGACGCTTAAGCTCGTTGCATGGTCGTTCTGGGTGTTTTGGAGACAATTCGTTCAGTCTCAAGTTGTCGGCGAGGCAGTCACAGTATGTAATGTGGGTCAGTCAGTGCTAGTTTTTGGGTCGCGTTACACAGTCTTTTGTGTGTCGGGTATTATGTATGTGTCTGTTATGTCGGGTATTATGAATGTGGGTTTTGCAATGTCTGTAAGTTCCTCCCTCGCTTCGGCAGGGAATGGGCGTATATCGCCTAGGTCCAGTTTTATGTGGGTTCTGGCTTGGGGCCAGCGGATAGTCTCATAGTCTCTCAGTCTCTCAGGCTCGGTTTTAGTCTCAGTATGCCATACTGTTCATGTAGCCAGCTCTTCTTGGCGGATGTAACTCTCTCTGTACTCTTTTTTGTATTATAATAAAAATAGCATGATTTACAAAAAAAAAAAAAAAAAAAAGGATTTAATGCCCAATAAATAAATGTTACATAGATTTTTGTGTTTATAAAGAAAAAAATATATATGAAACAAAGTATGTGGACTTAATCCAGCAAGAATGAAATGTAATTAGAGTCGTTGACCTATTTAAGCAAAATGTTGAGAGGTCTATAACATCAATTTAGTGTGAGCTATGTATTGAAAACACAAATCAAATGAAATGAGTGTAATTAGAGCCATTGAACTATTTAAGCAAAATGTTGAGAGTTCTATAACATCAATTTAGTGTGAGCTATGTATTGAAAACACAAATCAAATGAAATGTTGCAAGAAATATGTGCTTGGTTAAGGCAATATGGATTGAGGCACTTACTAAGGTTGGTTAAGGCTTAGTGGATGAATTATTCCAACTCAAAGTATTTTAACAGTATTAATTTTGATTATTATATAAATTATATAACTAAACAAAATTATATTTTTAATTTTTTTTTATTATGATTAACCGTTTCCTGACAATTTTGGGGAAACCTCTAGCCGTTATGGATACCCATACCCAAGTTTCCAACATTCCCACATTCCAGAAACTCATGCAACATAGATGTAATGTCATTATTAACTCGGAATTATGTAATGGATCCACTAAATTTGAGCTAGAGTTGTAATTGATAAGAAATTGACAAGGGAAATAGATATTGTAGAAATGTGAAATAGGTATGTATTAATTACAACGTAGAAAGTTTCTAAAAAAATATCTTGTATATGATCTTAGCCACAATCTAAACATTACAGTGCCCTCAACAACATGTGAAGTTGCACAACAAACTGTGGGGAGTTAATCATGCTAGTTTTTACGAGGCTCAATTCCACTATATCATCATTGGGTATCATCATTATTCGTAAGATAGATTGTTATGCACACTTTTAGGAGAAAATAGTTGGATAAACTTTTAATGTGAAGAGTGTAACCACAAACTCTATCCCTTTTCCATAAACTTTATTGCACACATTTAGAAATAAAATTGTAGAAATGTTTAGAGACATGATTACAAAACTCTTGGGGATTATTAAATTGTAGATTATTAATAAATAAAATTATTCTTATTTTCAAATATTTTAATTTTGGGTGGTTTTCCTACATAGCTTAACAATAAAAATAGTATCAAAAAATTATGGAAGAAAATCCACAAGACAAGCAAACCCATTGTCATAGTCCTCTCTTCGCAGAGATTAATAACCAGTTATGGTGCTACCTTTATTATAGTTGTTGCCGTCTTTGCTCTAGTTGCTGCTTTCACGCGGTCAACAGAATATACTGCTGGGTTAACGGGTTCACACGCAATAATAAATTGATCTCTAAAGTGGAAAAATTAATTCCTTACACATACACAAGGATTTAATAATTTTTGGTGGGTAAACCACTAGTAAGTACACATATACATTTTTACTCCTACTTATTAAAGTGTTGAGGAACACATAAATAATGGTGGCCAATAACTCCTAGTATATTATCCATTTTTCATGCAAATATTTGCTTAAATAACTATAGATATTAACTTATAGCAAATATATTATTTACCTAAGTATGAATTATTTTCAAGGATTTTAATTTTGTGGAGTTTTCCAAGCTTAACAATAAAAAAATTGTTGCACCAATATTTAAAAATCATGGAATCAATGTTGCAATTATATCCATAAATTATGGCATAAAAGATATAGTTATCCACAAGGCATTGTACTATAGTAAAACCTTCAAGTTATGTTCTAATCAAATGTTTGAAAATATTTTTTAATAATGTTGAAAAATAAAATTACATTTTTCAAAGTTAAACATTATAACTTTCATTGATCAATGCTAAAGTAATAGTGGAACAAATCAGTTGCTATAGTTCTACTATGGTAAAGATTCATAAGAATGTAAAAAAATATCCAAACTTGTCATACCATCTATAGCCATATCAAGCTTTTTTTTTGGTAAGAATATTAACATGGTATTTGAGTATAGCTGTGATGAGTGCACTTAGATGGATTCTATAAAATCTTCTTTTATCATCTCTATACTCATGTAATATTGGTTTATTGTCACAAGATTTAGCGATGTAAATTAATAATAAGAATTATATATTAAATGTTATAAACAATATTGCATGCACCCTTATTTCATATGGAGATATATGTATGGAGTAAAAAAAATATGAGTTTTTTTGTACTTGCTAACATCTTTTAATGATTCCTAAAGAGTAGTGGATTTTTTTATTCAATAATATAATATAAGTGTACACTTTAATATGGGGAGAAAAAGGGAAAACATGTATTATATATGGAGAATATTTTGATGTGGTTATTTCCATGTTTCACACAAGAATGCATTCTTTCTTTGTTAAAATCTTTTCTCGGGTGTAATGGGGTCCAAAAGGCCCATAGGCCCATAGTAAAGTATTAATATTGGAGGTTATTCAATGTAGGATGGATTAGGTTTATTATTCTTGTTATTATTCAATAAGGCCCATTATGGTAGTTAGGATTGAATAAATGTAATGGATCTTCATTAAAGAAGGTCAACTATGTATTTAGGATATTGTTATGATTTGAATTATCTTTTTAACTATAAATAAGAATGGAATCTTCCTTACGAAGGATGTATGGAATTTATTGTAATTAGAACTTAGCTCATTAGGAGTTTGCCTCCTTGAAGAGGCAAGTGAAGGTGAGTAGATTTCTTCAATAAAATGATAAATTCTAAGGTGTTGCCCTACCTTACAAGTTTCAATATTTATGAAGTGTGAAGTGTATATGGTTTCTTGTATGTGACAATATACCCCATTTAAGGGTACATAACAAGTAGTATCAGAGCTCTTTCTTGGGCTAAAGGAAGAAATATTTTTTCTATTTTACAAGTTTTCAAAGGAAAAAAAAAGAAAAAAGAAAGAGGAAGGTTGCAACACTTAGATCAATTCTTGTAGTTTTTTATGCAAATGTTGGGTTGCAAACTAGAGATTAGAAAATTAAGCATGAGTTTCCATTTAATTGATGATGAAATGTATAAAAATACAATGTTTATGACCACTAGACTCCTCTTCCAAGGTCTCTTGGACTCTTGATGATGGTTCATATTTCACACCATAGCCCTAATGTATTAGGTGTCCAACATTTGCCCACATTATTTGAAGGGGTGCTCGTAAGTCCAAGTAGAGAGATTAGGATAGTTGTTCATGGCTGAATGTTCTCTCTAAATCTGTTGGTTTAAGGAAGACCACAAACCAAATGGGCAGTAGAAGCCAAAGTATTCTAATTAATGGTAGTTCAAGGTTGCACAACAACTTTGGAACTCGGCTCTAACACAAAGTAGTTCCCGTAACATTTATAAAATTTACTAGAAGTTGATGTCTTCTACTAATTGGAAGTGCTCACAAATGGAAATTCGAAAATAACCGCAAACTATTGGAACTTGACTCGAAGGCTCAGTAGTTCCCGAAACATTTCCTAAATTAGTTGGATGTTGATGTCTTTTGCTAACTACGAGTGCTTGCAAATGGTGATTTGAAGATGACTGCAAACTAATGTTGGTTTGAAGATAACTGCAAACTAACTCACAGTCATGGCTTTGACTCTGGTTACAATTCTCAGTCTAGCTTGATTTTCAAACACTGGTATTATTTCCCCTGCATATACAAGATGAGAGGGTGAAAATCCTTTCACAAAGTTCACATGGATGGATTTCACAATGTAATTCAACTAGTAAACTTGCAAAAAAAAATTGTAATTCACCAATGTTCTTGATTGTGGATGTGAATTGATTTTCAAAAGTACATATGCCATCAAACATTGAACAATCATTCTATGCCCCAAATGAAATTGTGCTGCCAAAATGCCTTTCACTAAATGGATTAGTATTTGTAATGTTGGTTTTCTCTTATAGAAGAAACCCTTACTTTACAACAAAAAGTAGATATGTTCAAATTTATGAAACGAAGACCTAAACATCAAGTGTTAGACAAAAAAAATGGTAAATAAATGCATGGGCAGATATGGAAGAACTAAAAATTGAAGGACTACGTAGTAATAACTTCCACATTATCCACCATTGGACCACATATGAAGCTCATGTCTTCACTTATCATGTGATACATAGTACACATGAATGTTATACCTGCTTTTGGAGCATATGTTGTGAATGTAAATACTAAAGTGGTGAAGCCACTCGTCCCCTTAGATTCATGATAAACCTGATTCATATCGAACCTCCAAGGTATCCTTCTTAGAAAATGCCTTCACAATCATCAATCCTTTGCATGCACTCCCTACATCTCCCACAACAAAACTAAGTGATAGGATTTTCAAGGGTGTGTCTTCATAGTCTATGTGAGGGAACTTTTCATGCCAGAAAGAGGCTCCATGACACCCCTACATTGAGTAACCCTGAAATGGGAAACATATTAAGTATCATGTATGAAAAAAGGGTGAACACACATATTCAAACTTCTTAGCATCACACAAGTCCTAGCTATGTTGAATGATCCCTTTTGCACATGAATATGTTGTCTTATTTTCCCCTCACTTCCAAGCCCTACAACATGTCAACACAATGGTCAACCTTAATTCTCAATCAATGAAAAGAATGAATCACATCAAGGTTGTCACAAACAAATAAAGTTCATAGGCGCAAAGAGGATGGAGTCTAGAGGAGGAGAGTGACTTGAGAAAGCAAAGATGAAACAAGCATCAAGTAGAGAAATGACCAAGGATAGGACTGAGGGCATGCCAAGGTTTAATTTGGTGTAAACCTATTTTTCCCAACTTTGATATTGTTGTTGGGTTACAAACCATAGATTGAAAAGAATAAGTGTGAGTTGTTATTTAATTAAGATTAAATAGATATAATACAATGTTCTTAATTGTTGAACTCCACTTCCACATCTCTTGGACTCTTGATGATGGTTCATACTCCACACCATAACCGTAACATATTAGGTGTCCAACAATGTAATTTGACAAAAGTTATATATCTAAGTTCCTCTCAAAAGTCCAATCAATTTCAAAACAAAAATAACATATGAATCAAGTTTGGGAAGTTAAGATATTGTTGATTTAAAATCATTTTTTTTTTTGTGATATTCGTGTAGATAAATGTCTCCTAATATGGTGTTTATATCGTCATCAAACCCCCATTGGAAATGGTATTTGGGGTCTTTGATATGATATAGTATATGTTACGCTTCTGAGCAATATCAAATGCACTACAACCCTTGCAAATTTTCACTATCAAACCCAAATAGATGTGAAGAACTACAATGTGGTGGAACATACCATGAGAGGAACAAATGTTGGTGAAAGTTCTACAAATTCTATCTATGGTATGCCAAGAGGTGAAAATGATAAGGATACCTATATTATTGACCACATACCCTTTCATTAATGAGTAGTATATCTAGAAAAATATGACTTGTGTGATTTAGAGGGTGATCAAATGATTGGCAGATGGATAGTTTTCATTTCTTGGATAACAACTGCTTTCATATTCCATTTGATGTCTCTACTCCACCTTATATAGGGAACATCATGGAGGGAAGTTAGAAGCTTACATGGGTACTAGTTTTAAGCATTCATATTCTCCAATAGTAATGTGTTATGTGTGTAATTTTTCAAATATGGATGGATCAATATATTTGGATCCACATGATCGTGTTTAGCATTTGGAGCACCATTATTAGGTAGGTATTGAGCTCAGTTACACCCAATAGGGAGTCAGTGTGAGCTCTTAAACCTAACACTTGGGTATGTGTATTGCAATCGATACTTACACAGGACGTTGCGTGGATGTTGCATACTTCAACATGGAGGTTAACACTCTGACATGGGACCTAGGTTTATGCATGGTTTATGGTGGAGCTTGTTGGGCTCTTTTAGCTTAGTGGCTAGCATATCTTATTTTTTTGGGTTACTTCAACATTGTGATCAACAATCATCCATGGGACTAAGGTTTGTGGTTGTATCTCCTTGCAATAGGTGTTGAGCGAAACACTTTTGAAGGGTGGTTGGAATGATGGGATCCTCCCTAGGTGTGTAGTGGGGATCCAAAGGGCCCATATTAGTACTAATAGTGGAGGTCATTGAATGTAAGGTGGACTAGGTTCACTATGCTTGTTATTATTAAATAAGGCTCACCATGGTAATTAGTACTAAATAAATGTAATGGGACATCATTAAAGAAGGTCTTCTATGTTGTTAGGATGTTTTTTGTTTTTTTTATTTTTTGTTTTTTTTTTGTTTTTTTTTTTTTTTTTTTTTTTTTTTTTTTTTTTTTTTTTTTTTTTTTTTTTGTTTTTTTTGTTTGTTTTTTATCAAGGTTCGCTTATAGCTATAAATAAGGATCGAATCCTCCTTATGAAGGATGTGTGGAATTTATTGTAACAGGAGCTTAGCTCATTAGGAGGTTGCTCCCTCAAAAATACAAGTGAGCAAGAGTGGATTCCTTCTGTAAAATGATCAATTGCTTACCTCGAGGGTTTAGTATTAATAATAAAGTGTAGAATATTTATGATATATTGTATGTGATATCATAATAAAAAATAAAGTACATAACATCCTTTTGTGCATGCTTATGGATATGGAATGCTTTGTGGTACATATGTTTTTAAATAGTAACCACCAAAGTTTTTATCGAAACATTATTAAAACTCTAAACCATATCACTTTGGGAATTTGCAAAGAGAGCTTATGTATGAATGCACTAAAAATCAAACCCATACCAATTGCTATAAACTACCACTTGTTTACCATAATACCACATCTAAAATGATGACTCCTGGTGAAATACGACTACTAAAATAACATCTTACTACCTTTTGCTCAAAAAATTAAAAACCTATATATACAATAAAATTTCCAAAAAAAAAACTCAAATATTTTCTATATTCAAAAGCTTAAATTTCATTGAATACAAATTTACTATAATTATTTATTTATTTATTTTTTAAATATTAAACCATCTACACTTATATCTTTCTTCATTTATTTGCAACTCCTTAAACTAAATCCTAATATACTTATTTTTCATACCTGTATTTTGTAAAAGCCTTTTTCATACTTGTATTTTGTAAAAGCCATTAATCTTTCAAACCATATACTCCCTAAAACCTATATTATGTAAAAATCATTAATCTTTCAAAACATATATTTCCTAAAAACCATTAATCCCTAAAAGCTATTAATTATAGATAGAACAACTTTTACCATTCATTTTCCAATAATACTTCTCATATCCTAATATACTTATTTTTCATACCTGTATTTTGTAAAAGCAATTTTCATACTTGTATTTTGTAAAAGCCATTAATCTTTCAAAACCATATACTCCCTAAAACCTATATTTTGTAAAAACTATTAATCTTTCAAAACATATATTTCCTAAAAACCATTAATCCCTAAAAGCCATTAATTATAGATAGAACAACTTTTACCATTCATTTGCCAATAATACTTCTCATGGGTACAAATGGTTAGAAAGAGGTAAACATAAAGTCCGATAAACAAGTTCCAAAATATGGAAATGAATGGCATGCTTCCTCATTCAAAATATTATTTTTATATAAAACAAGTAAGCATATATATAAATATATTATTTTGAAAATTAAAAAAAAAAAATATAAATTATTTAATATTAAATAAATTAATATTATTTGCGTTTAAATAATATTGATTAGAATATTTTAAAATATACTATTTATGGTTGTTATAATTAATAGATAAACATTATTTATTGTTATATTTTATTTAAATTGAAAGTGATATTTTATTTAAATTATGAAGTGCTAGCTAGGAATGGGAAGTTTTCATTTCAAATAAATATTTTGAATTTTTATATTACATAAGATGTAAATATTATTTTAAATTGACAAGGTTATTTTTTTGAAATGGACACATTATTAATTTTATATTTAAATAATTATTATATCAATTAATTTATTTATGAATAAAATGAAAATAATTATTTTTGTATGAAATCAATTAAAATACTTTTTGAAATAGGTAAATATTATTGATTATGTATATTTTGAAATGGGTGAACATTATCTATTATATATACTTTTTATTGATAATTTTGATGTGATAAATAAGGTAGATAAAATTATACTATTTCAAACTCCTAGAAAAAAATATTTCAAAATTTCATTTAATAGATAAGATGTTAACAATCTTTCACTCAATCATTGATTATTCCAAGTGAAATTGACAAAGATACTCTTTGAAGTGGGCACACATTATCAATAATCTATACTTTTTGTATGTCTAGAATTTTGAAATGGGTGAACGTTATACATCATGTATACTTTCTGTCCAAAATCTTGAAGTGATAAGTAGGTGTGGTGGTAAAAACACAACCCCCCATTTTTGAAGTGAACACATCAATAATGGGGACCCTTTCTATAAAATTTTTGCTAAACACATTTTAAGATTTTTATTTAGTCGATTATCATACGCTTTTGTTAAATTTTCATTTTCTTTGGATTTTTGTTTGATTGCTTTCTTATAATTGATTTTTTAGGCTTTCCATTGACACTTGTTTCACCTCATTTGGTGAACTGGTTTGAAAATGGTACTCCTTTGAAGTCTCGTCATTTATCTAGCTTGGGTTAAAAATGCACAAAATGTACAATATTGCATTTTGTAAATAAATTAGTTCAATAATGCATTCATTTTAAATATTAACCCGTAGTGAGTTTTTACTAACATTTTTCCATTTTTAGTTATGCAGTCAAATTATGAAACATCGAGATTTTAGTAATTTATTCTAATTTTCAAAATAGATCACTAATCTCGAAAACCCAAACATCCAAATCGCTGTAGTTTGTTATTATTT
>APFE030164820.1:223583-238808 GCA_000404065.3 Pinus taeda | reverse complement strand
AAACTTAATCGCATCGGGGATTTGAATCGGATTGGGGATTTATATCGGCACATATCATTTCATACCCTCAATACCTCAATTCTCCCGATTGTCGGTTTCCCAATTATAAAAAGTGAAAAAACAATAAGCAAAAATATTATAAAATAATATTTATTAAGGGTAAATCGCATCGGGGCTTTTCAATGGATGCATCTTTTAAAGACCCCGAGGACTTCTCTTCCCACGATCCCCGATAAGCATAACTCAAAAGACATTTATTAAAGTTTCATAATCCATTCGTTTGGGTTTTAAAACTCACTCATACGTGAGTGGAGCAAATGAAGTAAGGTAGGTTAGTTTTTTATTAATTTAAAATAGGTACATATTAATAATAAATTTAAATTAATTAGAATTAATTATTAATTAGAATTTTTAAAGAAAATAAATTATCATTAGATAATATTAATTATAGATTAGATTAAATTGTTTATAATAGTTATTAGATATCAGTTAGTTAGATTAATAATATTATTAGTAATTAATTTAGTTTATAATTAACAATTAATTTAGAATTAGTTAGAATCTTAATTTAAGATTAGATTTTTAGCCCGGCAATAAAATTTTCAAATTTATGTCATGTTTGACTCATAAACTTTGGAATCTCATAGAATGAGTTTCACTTGGCCAAATGAGGTCCATGATAGCTCATTGGAAAGATAAAATCAAGGAGAACATTTCTGAGGAGGTTTCACTAACAAATTTGGTCATTTATTGGGTCAAAAATGATGCATGAGATCAAGCTCCGAATTTCTAGAAACAAAATCAATTTTCTGAGTTATTTTCTTCATTTTCATTTGTCCAAGCCTTTTCTAAATTGCAGATTCACTCATCAATAATATCCTTGGCCAATTAAACCATCCGAGACATCAATATAGAGCTTATATTTTATTTTCAATTATTTATTTAAATAGAATTTGATTGGATTTATTTTAAATGCCAGCAATGATATTTTGATTTTATTATTGCATCTTAATTCATTTTCATTTCTTTTTGCAGGAAAACAGTAGAAGAAATATGGAGAAAATGATCTCAATCAATGAGAAAGCTCCAACAATTAAAGATTGGAATTTTGAGCAAATAAAATTAGATTGGGCAGATTTCTCTTCAACAAACTTTCCTCTCAAGAATTCCTTCACAAATATTATAAATAGCAGATCGCAGAATGTAAAAAGGGGTTGCTCTCCTCTACAATTTTAGACTTCTAAAAGCACCACTGTAATAGGAATTAAGAGTTGTAGGAGAGAGAAGAGAAAATCTCAGGTCTGGGGATTATTGAGGATTTTTCTTTTATATCTTGAATTATGTATGAGGGGCACAGTTTGCACTACTGTGGCTCTAGTTTTGAAGGCAGAAGTTCAAGCAATGTAAAGGACTGTTGGAGAACAAGGTCAGAGAAATGGATGCAATAAATTGGTATTTTTAATACTACTGTTTCAAATATCAGTTTTATTTTTATGGTAACGAGAATGTGTCATTTTATTCATGTTTGTGCACTCTTGTCAATATGGGTAATTTGTCTCATGTTGTTATTATGTATCTCTGTTCTTATGGATTAAACTTTGATTTCTGAGTAACTACTTGCTCATAAATCTATCTTATAAACCTGATTTATTAAATAATAATGTGTTATGAACTATTTCTGCATATTATTGTTTAATTATTGGATTTATTGATTTGATAATCAATATTATTTTTGTGAACTACTTCCTAGAATGTTGTTGGTTTATTATTTCAGTTAATAGGTCTTAATAGTTTGTGTTTTGGTATCCATAATATTAGTTAATTGAACTACTTCATTAACTTGATATTCATTCTAAACAAGACATGTTTAAATCCCAATATTTTAATTATTTGCTCTTAGCTGGGTTAGATCTATATCTGTCTAATTAAGATAGGATTTAGATTAGTTTCTTTTGCTTGCATCTTAGAATAAGCTTACATTTAGAGTAATTTCTATACTCTTTTAAGTCCTCTTTTCGAAGAGGCAAAATTTTAGTTATGGCTTGGCTGAACCCAAATCAGCTTAAGGATCATTCTCTTAACTGATCAGCAAGAAGAAGTGATCTGGTATCCCTGTCTATTGGTAGGTAAAGATACATCATAAACCAATAGCAATAGGGAGAAGGTAACTGGACCTAGTTAAACCAGTCGGAGCCACCACATCAACCGGAAACGGAGCTGCTTTAAGGTCCGGACCGGGTGGTTATCCCCCAGTGTTGTTGCAGCGATTTTTGAGGCATCAACACTTTAGGCGCTAGAAGGAGGGCTTGAGACTTTTTGTTTATTGGAGTCTTTTCAATTTTAACACTTTATTTAAATCACGATGGATTCTCTTAAACTTCCAATTGGGAGTTGTATCCATGGATGTGCATCTTCCAATACTCCACCCGAAGTGGTAAGACTCTTGTCTCAGGTAAAGTTCAATGGTAAGAGAAATTCTTCTGCTTTTAATCATGTCTTTCAATTTATTCAAAATGTTTCAAATTATGATTTTCAAGGAATTGATGAAGGCATTTTATGCAAAATTTTTACTCTCACATTTGCGGCAAAAGCCAGAAACTGGTGTAGAACTCTTCTAGTTGCCTCAATCCACAGCTGGGATCAATTTGTTACAATTTTCATTTCTAAATTTGACGGCTACGATTATGAACAGGTATGTGATGAAATTGAATATCTATGAAGATTTGAAAATGAATTCGTTAAAAATTTTAATATTCGATTTCATTTGAATTGCTTAAGATTTAAAGTCGAAGATAGACCTATGGAAGAAAAATCATTAGATTGGTTTGAATATGTTTGTTCTCTTCCACCCATTCCCAATCCATATGAAATCAATTCAAGCTTTGTTCCATCCCCTTCTAATATAAATGAGAATTCCAATATGGATGTCCAAATAAATTGTGATGAAGTGGTTTCACAAAGCTTGGAAAATATTCCCATTCAAATGCAAGAAGACAACAACAACAATTTTGAAGAAAGAACCGCCTTGAAATCTAAAAGCTACTCTGCAGTGAATTCAAAAAATCAGATTGCGAATCATCAATTACAAGCATTAATCAAAGTAAATAAAATGTAAACTGCTGTACAAATTTATGAATTTCTCCATGATGAGCAAATGCCGAAATCATAGCAGGAAAACAACCTTCTTCAAGAAAGCATGAGCATACAAAGGAATGATTTAGAATTTGAAATTTATAATCAGCATAGCGCACAAGAATTCTCAAACAGAGACAATTTTAAATACATTGTTTCAGGTTCACATTTTTCCCTTTATCCTGATATTTTTAATGATGGTAATTTTCCCCCTCTTGGTATTAATGATATTTCAGAAATTAAAGAGGATGATTTAAATGACATACCAATTAATTTTTATCAAGATAGAGAAACAATAAATGATCATTCTTTTGCCATTAATGAACATGAAATTCTTGTTCCTCCTTGTTTGGATATATTGGATGAGATTGAAGGGAATTCTAAAGAATCTTGTAAAGTCATTTATGATAATTACTCTGACATCGAGGATGTTGATTTCTATTTTTCTCAAGAGAATCCTCATGATAAAATTCAAATAACATATGAGAATGAAGAACGCTTCAATTTAGAAATTATCCCAACCAATCCTCATTTTAGATTAGCAAATTATCTTCATGATTTCACCATTCAAGAAAACATTCCAATTTATGATTCATATCATAATCAAGCTCTCATTCCTACTCATAATCATAATTTGTTTTCTAATTCAAAAGTTGGAATTCAAAATTACTTAAATTCCATAATTCTGGCCAATCATTGTGAAAAAAGAAATCATTTCAAAACGATCCCATCCCAATTATACTGTAATATTAGTTGTAACAATAGTGATTTCATTTTATTTTTGTTTCCTCACTTCTTTTGTTTAAAATTAGATTTTATTTCTAATCTTATTTTTCAGATTTTTGACACTTTATGCTGGCATATTACACTTTACTGTCAAACGTTCAATTGATGCATTGCCTTGTTGGAAAATTGAAGTTTTATATTATAATCAAGAGCAACAAAAGATATTTCAATTTCAATTTCAATCAATGCTAATGTTTCATCAAAAGCTTCTATTTTCTCAAAGGCGATATCAACATGAGAATGTATTTTTACAATCTGGCCAGCAATCTAATTTAATTAATAATTTTCCATTTCATTTGAAAGATTTCCATCCATTTTTCATTAATTCATTTGAAAAATATTTGGAAAGTTTTCTTTCATGGAAGATTGTCAATAATTTAACATTTGTACATAATACTAACAATTTTTTTCAGGCTTTTGAAAGTAAAAGCTCATCTCCACAATCTGGCCTATTATTTTTTCCTTTGGATATTTCTCAATTATTAATGGAAATCCATCCAGATTTCTATGATCCAATTGGTATTCAATTGGAAAGGAAATTTCAAGAGAATGAGATCTTAATTAAGTTGCTAACAATAACTGTAAATTCTACTCACAGATTTAACTTCCTTAGTTCAATCAGATTTGTATTTTTATTACTAACATTTGAACTGTACATATATGCGGGAATAAAAATGAGAGAATGGTTACATTGGAAATATGACTATACCTAATCATCTTCGTGTATATGGTTAGAATAGGAGTAGAGTTAATTTAGTTTGTTTGTTTTATGTAGTTAATTTATTTTTAACAATTTTGTAGATTTAAAAATAAAATAAAAGAAAGCAGTCAACCATTCTCATACATGTTCAGTGAAAACATTTTCTTCCTATCAGAAAATTTTAATTCTTGCTCTCCTTTTTAAAATTTCTTACAACAATACCTCTACTTTGTCTATTTTGAATAATGTCTTGTTTAAATTCAATTAAAGTTGCACTTGGCATCGATTGCCTCAAAGCCACTTTTCTTCATTTCGGGATTTCCTTTTAATATTTTCTTTTGAAATTTATATGGTAAGGATTTGAGGATATAAAAGCTTCATGATCCCATTATCCCATGAAATGTATGACTGTCTATGATAAGCTTAATTCTAATTCAATCATTATTAGTCAGTCTAACCTTTCACGGTAATCATATGAAGTTCATATTATCTTCCTCGGAATTTTCTAAAGCCGACTTTAAGGATGTCCATTTTGCTGAGTGTACACATTCAAATCTGTTTGATATTTTTCCACAATTGGTGGCTTTATCCCATTCTGATCTTTAGTTGAATATTTGATGCTGCAATACGCATCATATTTATTTACTAAAGGCATTATTGAATAGTCGCTATAACAATACAGATTCTTCTCAAGTTATTCAGAATAAGCAGAGGTAATAAATTGTTGTTTCAATTTAAAAGGGAAGCCTATTTTTATATTTATTTCTGGTAAATTTTATATTTCCTGAACATGAATAAACAGATTTTATTTAGGCTGATTGCACACTTAGATTTAGAATAAATAATGAGATGATTTTGAACAAAGGCAAAATTTTGATAAATCAAAAGAAGAATTTGAAGATTTATGAGGTAACATCGATAGACAATTTCGTTCCAAGTACGCATTTACAAGTTCATTTTCATCTATTATTAGTTTCTATTTTTCTTAGTTTATTTTTTATTCTTGTTTTGTTTTAATTTGCAGGTTTTCATTTGTTTTCAAAACTTATAGTAAGCAGCAAACCCAGTTCAAATTTGCAACAGGTTCAGGGAAATTTTATTTGTTATTCATTAGAATTTGAACATTCTTTAACTTTGCTTTTATTCACTTAGAAAACCCAATTGAAATTTCAAGGAATATCATAAGACCTTTCGCATCATAAGATTTCATCGGAAGTAGTTCTTAGCATGTCTTTTGATAACAAATTGTTCATAAAAGACCTCTGATGTATTATCTTGCTCATATGCGATATCACATTTCGCATATCGGAGCTTTGCAGTTGAAGTATACTTCAATTATCGTGAATCGCCGATCTCCGATAATCGACTTTACCGATATTGCGATGAACACATAATTCCGGACCCGATATGAAATTCAAATCAAATTCATAAAAAATATCACGTCTATTTAATCGCAATAATGGTAGGAGCAAACTTTAAAAGGGCCGATGTCTCGGATCCGATATGTTATTAAAATCCCATCATAAAAGTTATCGGGTTCGCTCTTCATCGCATATCAGCATTGCAAAAAATATACCGTGTTACATCGGATGCTTAAGTTTGCCATTCGCCGATTAGTTATGTCATCCATCGCATCGCCAATATTGCAATTGCTTCCTCGCATTTTCGTTTATGGCCATATCACTATTCCAAATTTGCAATGTGCAATGTGCAAAATACAAATCGCGAGATGCGATGTGCGATCTATGAATTGCAGCATGACTGTCCCCAATTCGCGATATAACAGTTTTTCAATAGTGTGATCACTACATCTCATCGCACATATTTTATTCACATGATCTCATATCTGCAATTCGCTATTTCAACCGCCGATGTAATAGCTTCCAATGCATGCCTTTGAGCCATTAACATTTAATCGATATATGGCATAACAACAAAGGTGAAGTCTTGCAAATTAAACTTGAAGCATGGTGAAGAAACATGTTATGTGAATCATCCGATATGACGATGTGTTATTTTAAAAGTGAGGTTGGGTAACCACTATGAGAAAAAAGCAATTGATGACAAATTTGCAGCATACAAAAATCATTTCAATTTCTCATACATTTCAGTTTTAAATATATAATTCCATAATTAAAAATGGAATTCAAGACCTCTCTATCTTCATATTTAAATTTTATTATTTTGAACTTGGTCTTGATTCTGGATAATTTATAAAATCATGGAGTTTATATGAAACTAATAATATTTTGAGAAACAATCATTATTGTAAAATTCTCATTCTTATTTCTGATGCATTTGTTTTCCCTTGAACACTAAGCATTCCATTTTATATTTGATTGCTTGCTTTAATGTAAATAAAATAAATAATGATTTTGGGTTATAAGATTTTGGTTAGTTTGACGTCTTCATGTTTTTAATTTTAATTAAAATAAGAAGTCAACTAGTTTAGAGAAACTAATACCTTTCAGATAAGATCAAAAGAAATTCTCCAATGGTAAGATTCACATAACCACTTTCATTAATTTCTATTTCGTTAATTTACTTTCATGTTTGTTTTTAAATTATGCTGATATAAAAATATGTTTTGCAGCTCTTCATAAAAGCTTCCAATCCTCTGCCAGATCATATTTTCGAAGTCTTATACTTTTCTTCTGGCTTTATTTTAATAAGCAGCGATAATCCTCGTTGAAACAGCTACACCAGGAATTTTTTGAACCTTTAGTTTGTTTCTTTAAGCATTCCTTTTATTAGAAAATGATCAAGATGATGCTTTGAAACAAGAAGATTGATATCAGATAGAAAGTTTTCATTGTGGCTGAATTTTATCGTCACTGCTATCCAAAAAGCCTAAAACACTTACAACCCTGCAAGGTATGATTTTTCTAAATCTCGACATAAGAAGGAAAGTTTACACGACTACTTTCTTTTTCTTCATATAGTTGAGGACATTGGTATAAACATTCTTGTTCGAGTTTATCTTTTGAAACTTGGGTTTTCCTTTCCACTTTTAAAAATTTCTTCATTTTTGTTTTGTTTGCTGATTTCTTTTCTCACTTTAGCATAAGAATTTTTTTCTTTTGGTTTTCAATTTTGATTTTGGTGACTTTGCCGTGATTTATATAAAAGGCCTAGCTGTTACCTAACAATGGTCAGCATACATAGAGAAAAATTGTTAATAGTCACCTATTAGTTTTTTCTTAAATCTCTTAGTGAAGTTTGATTTTCTTATTATAAAGGTAGATATACTTAAGGAAGAGATTACCAATCAAGAGAAGTTGGCAAAGTATCATAAAATCTGGAGAAATTTCTTTTTCATAGAAATTGTAATCATTTTGAGATTTCAAAATTCCATTAAGATCTTTCAAAGTTCTATTATCAGTCAAGAAAAGTTATTTATAACCAAGTAAAGACACTTTACAACAAAGCACCTTTAACTCTGAAATTGTCATTCTTAACTCTTAAGGAGTCAATGAGTCTCCCTGTCCCAAAGAGTCTTATTTTTCAGAATGAATCAAAATATATTTAAATTTAAAAAAAAGAGGTGCTATCATGAGCCTCCTTACCATGATCATAGGGGAAAAAATAGGGCTGACAATCCAACCTGCTAAACAAACCAGGGTAATGGCTTATGATTGCCAACAATTATAAGACAAGGGGTCTCATCACGAGCCAACTTGTTTAGTCCAATTATAACCAGTGAATGGCATTGTCAGCTGTCTGGCCACCAAACCAGGACAGTGGCTTTTAAAATTTATAACAAAAAATTAAAAAAATAAAAATAAGAAATAATACATATATAAATGGATTTATCTCTAGGTCAATAATTCTTAAAGAGATGGGATTCTGAATCATTGATGATTAAAAGGTAACCCTGTCGAGACTATAAATTTTTGCTGGCAGCAGTGGCTCTGCCTGTGGCAAATGAGTATATTTTAAAAGATAAGCTGTAAAGTGACCCCTGCTTTATCTCTACAACTAATTGAGGACTGATATAGAGTTTTGAAATATTTTAATTTATGAGAAATTTTAAGAAAATTTACAGTTAGATGATTCTGGTTTTTATTCAGATTAATGAACCCAGTCGAACATTTCAAACATAATTCTCTCTTCTTTAATTATTTTTACTTTAATTTTAGGAAAATCTCATTCATATCAAACAAAGATAACTGGTTCTTCTCCCGTGTGTCGCCATTGTTGTGGTAAAAACACAACCCCCCCATTTTTGAAGTGAACACATCAATAATGGAGACCCTTTCTATAAAATTTTGGCTAAACACCTTTTAGGATTTTTATTTAGTCGATTATCATACGCTTTTGTTAAATTTTCATTTTCTTTGGATTCTTGTTTGATTGCTTTATTAGAATTGATTTTTTTATAAGCTTTCCATTGACGCTTGTTTCACCTCATTTGGTGAACTGGTTTGAAAATGGTACTCCTTTGAAGTCTCGTCATTTATCTAGCTTGGGTTAAAAATGCACAAAATGTACAATATTGCATTTTGTAAATAGATTAGTTCAATAATGCATTCGTTTTAAATATTAACCCGTAGTGAGTTTTTACTAACATTTTTCCATTTTTAGTTATGCAGTCAAATCATGAAACTTCGAGATTTTAGTAATTTATTCTAATTTTCAAAATAGATCACTAATCTCGAAAACCCAAACATCCAAGTGGCTGTAGTTTATTTTTATTCTTTTTATTTATTTTTTAAGTGGTTGTAGTTTAGATAATTTCACAACTTAACTAAATTTCATAAAAATAAAACCAAAATAAAAAATGATATTAAATCTTAATTTAATTTAATTTAATTAATATATAATTAATTTAATTAAATTAAAATTAATATATAAAATAATATATAAAATAAAACTTAATCGCATCGGGGATTTGAATCGGATCGGGGATTTATATCGGTGCATATCATTCCATACCCTCGATACCTCCATTCTCCCGATTGCCGATTTCCCGATTATAAAAAGTCAAAAGGTAATAAGCAAAAATATCATAAAATAATATTTATTAAGGGTAGATCGCATCAGGGCTTTTCAATGGATGCATCTTTTAAAGACCCCGAGGATCTCTCTTCCCCCGATCCTCGATAAGCATAACTCAAAAGGCATTTATTAAAGTTTCATAATCCATTCGTTTGCGTTTTAAAACTCATTCATACGTGAGTGGAGCAAATGAAGTAAGGTAGGTTAGTTTTTTATTAATTTAAAATAGTTTACATATTTAATAGTAAAATTTAAATTAATCTGAATTATTATTATAAAGGAATTAATTAATTTAATTAAAATTAATTATCATTTAGATTAATATTAATTTTTTTTTCCCGTAAGAAAAAGTCGTAATTTTATTCATATTGATAAAATTACATTTTGTAAATGCTTGAAGCATATGCAAATGGCTGATCCTGTAATGAGAGGCAGCAAAACATAAATAAAAACACAAAGGGGCAAAAAGCTGTTCCTGTAATGACAGGAATACTCAAGTTTTTCTTTCCTTTTTCTTTTCGACCTTGCGCCACTCACCTTGGGTGGGCTCGATCGAAGCTATGACTAACTGAGTTTCTGCTTTCCGTGAACTTGCTTCCTTGTCTGAATCTGAGGTATCTGACTGGTGATGCTGTTTGATCCCTCCCATGCTTTGTTCCTCGTTTGCCTTCTCTACCTGATTTGGGTGTAACTGTGAGACCTCATTGTCAGTGGTTCCCTTCTGGGTCTCCATTCCTTGGGATGATTCAGCATTCTCTACGGGGGTATCTTCTTCTTCTGCTTCATCTTCTGAGTTAGGGGGAGAAAATTGCCATCCTTTCCTCTGCTTCCCTTTCTGCTTTCTTTTGCCGTTTACTTTCTTGGCTTCTGGACATGTGCTTTGCAAGTGTCCTGTTTGCCTGCAGAGCCTACATCTGAAGGCTGTGTTTTCATAGTCTAGTGCTTGCAACCAATTTTGTTGTTTGTAGATCAGACTTATGTTTTCTGGCAGCCCTTTGCTTAGATCTACTTCCACACATATGCGTGCGACTGTGTAGACCCTTTCATCAATCCTTTCCAGATCTGTTTTGATATATTTCCCTATGCTGTTCCCAATTCCTTCCAAGACTTGTTCACTCCAAAAGTGGAGGGGAAGGTTGTATAAGCGGACCCAAACCGGTACTTTGGATACAATCATGGTGTTTGGATCAAAATCTGGAAACCATGGGGTCATGAATAGTCCCGACGTTCCCCAAAACCAAGGTCCAACACTGATAATTGTATCCCTGACTTCCCTGGATGCAAATCTAACAATGAAAAACCCCTTTGAGCATAAGTGTATATCACATTCCATGGTCCAACTGTTAAATATCCAGTGAAATAGATCCATAGGTTTTGGCCAAAAACTGTTGAAGCGACAGATTAGGGCCTGTGTTTCATAGTCTTTTACGAAGTCATCGATGCCTGGAGAATCAAAGTTAAGGGCTAGAGTTTGCCCTAGCTAATCCACTATGTATGGACTGGGTATATATCCGCCTTGATCTGGAGACGACCCTGATCTGGAGAGGACCCTGAATCTCTGTTGCCTTGAAGGATGTTTTTGTAGGAAGGATTTCCTTTGGGTTGATGTTGAGGTGCTGTCTTTTTCCCTTTGTCTCCTCCTGAGAAGCTTGGCTGTCCCTGGGGCTTGGCCCCTCCTCTCAGCCTGAGGTTTAATACAATAAATTCTTCTGGACTAATCTCATAACTTCCCAAAGATCTACTATCCTGAAGAGACCACTTGCCCCTGACCAAATGTTGAGTCTGAACAGGATATCCGGTCAGTGCCCAGATTTGCTGTTTCAGCTGCATGATAGTGCTTCCTGCATGTACCCAAACTAAACAGGATTTCCCTTCGGAGGTTAAAAATCTGAAAGTGAGTTGTTGTTACCTGAAAGCTGGGTTTTCGCTGAGTTCCTGATCTGCCTGAACCAGTATCACTGCTAATTACCAAGTGCTCTGGCTGTAGGCTGTCTTCCAGATCTAACCTCTTATTGGATCTGTTAGAGTCGGTCTAGTAGCCCTCCATCAACGATCAAAGCTCTTTGCATTTGCATAGGTAGGTGTCTCATCAGTGTCATCTTTGCATCCCATTAGGCATGCCATAACCCTGATGGAGGAGCTGGTATCTTTTTCCCCCTCTTGGCATTGTTGGACCAAAGTTATTTCGATCATTAAATTTTTCAAGATTGTCTTGTCTTGTCTTGAGGTCAAATTCCTAGGTTTAGGGTTTTGGTCAAGTTTGTCTTCAAGGTCATGTCTCCGAAGGACAATAAATGTTCAGCAAGCCAGAGGGATGATTTTAACGGTGTTTCTTCGCAAATTCCTATCTTGTACAATTAATTTTCATCTTGGATTTAAAAATTCTGTTTTTAAAGCCAAGATCATTTTTCAAATTTTTGTAAAAAATGATGAAATTTTAAAAAATTCTCAAGGACAGCATGTAACCCTGGCTCCCTAGCCAATATCCCTCAAATGATATCCCTGCAAAAAGAATCGAGCAAAAGCATTAAATCAGTCAATTTCAGGACAAAGGAAACCAAAAAGTCAAGTTTTTTTAAAATGTCAAAGGAAAAACATTAGAAAGTGGGTTGTGATATGAAATTTATTCAAAGCAAGGCTATAAAGGTTCTATTTTCCTCCATTAAGCCTCATTGTGCATTCAAGTGATAGAGAAGTCAATTGGCAAGAGCATTTGAGCGTTGGAGTGAATTGTAAGAGTGTTTGGGAGAGGTGAGACCCGTTAAAACAGAGGTGAGAGCCGTCAAGCGGGTGAGACCCATCAAGCTACCTCTGCCAGTACAAAATTTGTATGGGTGAGACCCGTCAGGAGAGTGAGACGTGTTGGGCGATGAATGTGACCCATCAACGCATCATTTACACAAAATCGCTAGCAGCTCGCTAAGGAACCATGATTTGCCCGATTTTGTAAGGTAGGCCCTCAAAGCATGAGAAATTATTGCTTGCTACAGTTCAGCAAGATCATAATTGTGTTTTTAAAGGTTTTCATTTTGCAAGAAAAAGCTCCATTGCTGCTGTGAGTATAAAATTGTCAAAATTGCTGTTGTGGGTATGAAATTGTCAAATTTGCTAGGGTTTATTATGTTGTTTTAAGGTATCCCATTTTCTTTCCTATTGTCCACCTCCCATTACATGTTCTTTATCATTTAAATTCCCCTTCCAAATTTGATAAGAACCTCAAACCCTACCCCTCATGATGCCAATGTAAAAAATATATATCATGATGTATATGCAATAATTCTCGCAATGTTTTTCCCTTAAAATCCCTGTTTTATATATTCATTCTCATGTTCCCTTTAAAAGTGCCCCTCCCCTAACATCCTCTTCATGTTCCTTGTCCCCTTGAAATAGTATATAAATCAGCATTTTGCAGGCAGAAACCGCAGAACATTTTGGCCACTCTGCTTCCTAAACAATGTCAGAAACTGAAACCTATGAGCAGAGTGATGACCAGGTATCAGCTTCAGAAATTGAGGTACAGAGGAGGCCTCAAAAAGTAAAAGGCAGTCATCACAGGAGAGCGGAGCCCACCTCTTTGACAGAGTTACAGGCTTGTCCCATGGCAGTCTCATGTTTTCAGTACATGTCTTGCTATGAGTTTTGCGAGAGGATCTCTCAGATTCAGCACCACAGAGAGTTGGCTCGCCTATTTGTTTTACACTTACATGATGGACATGTCAACCTTGCCGGGGTGGACTTTATTTTGACACCCGAGGTGATTTCACAAGCTACAGGGATACCTAATGTTGGGGAAGTATGGAACAAGCGCAAGGTGTTGGACACTGTTCAGGTTGAGCCTTTTATTAGACCAGCATTTGTGAGACTATTGACAGGTGTGTTTCCATTCAGATTTCTCAGGTGTGAGTATGCTCCTATGATGAGGCTCATCATGCGCTATTTTACCTGTGAGGGGCAGATTTTCACAAATATATTCGTACCATATCCGCATATTGATGCACTTCACACGGGTACGGATGATGAATATCCCTGTTTTCTTCTATCAGAACATTGAGAGGATGGTGTCCATAATGTAGAGGAAGAGCCAGGCACAACAGTATAGGAGTCTTTACCATTATGGTTCGATTCAGCTTGTAGTATTACACCAGTTGGCTCAGCGAGGCATCTCATGGGAGGAGTTCATCTCTCGTGAACTTTTCACAACATTACCCTGGCCACAACTTGAGGTTGTTCACGAGGAGGGAGGACCATCTCAGCAGCATGACATCCCCGTCATTAGCCATGTCAGCTCCTCACCTTTGGTTACTTATCAGAGAGGCCAGAGGGCCTTATTTGCACAAGCTCGGCGAGTACTTTCTCCACACCAGGTGGAAGGGGTCTCGCTTTCTTCATCAACACCGCGAGTGTTATCTCCACACTAGGTGGAAGGGGCCTCACTTCCGACAGCAACACAGGTATCAGAGAGGGGCAAGCAGCCCATGATTGAGGAGGGATTGACCGGTGATCCTGACATTGATATCATTGATCTTGATAACCGCTCTCCTACCACGGAGCTTCATGAGGTCATTCAGCAAAAGGAGGTCGAGAACCGCTTGTTGCAGCAGAAGTTAGAAATGGCACAATGCACAATCTCATATCTAGAGCAGCGCAACAAGCAGTTGGAGGATGAGCAAGTTCTTGATGAGTTGTGGAGGATTCGTAGTGACCGCATCTTGAATAGAAGAAGACCCGATGATCTATTCCCCGCTGAGCGAGAGTCCATGCTTATCCAACTCAATGCTCACTTGGGGAGGTTGTTGGCTAAGGCCAACCAAGATAAGAAATTGTTGAGAAACATGAAGAACCATTATTGGGCGAGAATGCACGTGTGCAAGGCAAAAATGAAGATGTTCAAAAGGCGATTGGCCAAGGCACTAAAACGGAGAAAGAGGCCCGATCCCCTACACATCTTGTCCGAGGCTTCACTCAAGGACCAAGGCACTAAATAGCCTAGCCACAGCACAATTCCCAAAAAATTTTGAGCATTTTGGGTAAATTTTGAATTTTTCAAGCAATGTACAGGTTTTCTCCATTAACGGGTCTCACCCCTGGAGAGACCCTTTGTCCCGGCAACTCCATTTTACAAAAACTCAGCATTTCTGGATTTGTCATGAAAAGTTACACTTGCTCATCCATTACTAAGAAATTTCATCAAGTTTTGGGCCTCAAGAAAGCTAAAAAACATGCAAAAAATGACTTTCTGCCACTTTTTTGACACACAGAACGCAGTCTTGGGAGATTGCAATTTTGGAGGGGCAAATGACCACCAAATTCAGAAATTCCAGTTGGGTTGGAAAGTAGACATCCATACCTTTCCAACAATCCCACTTTTGCCTCATTTGGACACCTGGAAGTGCCCCAAAAGTGGTCCCAAAAACAAGCGACCCGTCAGACAGATGTATGAGACCTGATGGGCAGTTTTCACAGGAAATTCATCTACAGCTCAGGAATTCGCCTAGCTTTGACCAGTTTTGACTTGAGATGGGATTTTTCATCCTCTTTGATGTAATTAAATGTATTTTCATGTTGACATGTCACTTATTTACCTTTTCTAGAAGATTCATGCATGAAAT